>JANHAO010013654.1:0-15734 GCA_026873985.1 Saraca asoca
GAATTTTCGGCAGGAATAAAAGAAAACTAAGGGTCAAAATGTACAGTTAGGCTTGTAGGAGGTCTCCTACGGGTGACCTTCTACGTCGGTCACGGACCTGGGAATTGGGTCGTGACAATATTATTTTGTATTTGTAGCTGTATACAAAATAAGATATTAACTAAAGCCAAGATATTCCTAAAAGCTTATAATTCATTTGTTGAAGTGAATGTGATAATATCCAAAGAATTTTGAGGCTCAATTTTATAAAGTGGATGTCTATTTTTGTACCAAATTTTGATATCACATAACCTGAAATTAATGTAATAATTTAGAAGGATTTTGATATTTCATTATAAAAAGTAAATATGAAACATTTAAAGTATTTATATATTCTATTTTCTGAACTGAATGTGATGAGAGATGAAAACCTAATTTTATAAAATGATATTTTGCATTATTTTTCTGATTTTAATCGATAACTTCATCTTCATTTTTTAACCTAATTATTGTTCATATTATAGCTTGAGTTTAAAAAAAAAAGATTTTTCTTTTATTTTCTAAATTCATATATCCCTTTCATTTAACCTATTCTCAATTTTTTTTGGGGAAAAATTTCAGAGTTTTGAGAGTGAGATTGAATATCATTAGTAAAAGTTTTATTTATTTATTTTTTGATTCAATTTATAATCCAAAGTTTTTAACCGGATAGCCAAAAGTGAGATTTTCATATTTAAGGGGTTTTGGCTTTAAATGTTGATGAATTTGATATATTGGATTTATTAATTTTATTGTTTAATTCTAATCAAGTTGTTTTTCATGCCATAGATCTTAATTTTACAATATTCTATTGGATGATTAAAAGTTATAATATTATTTTTTTATAATACTATTCAAGATATGAAATTATATATACATACACTTTGGTGGATTGGAAAAGAAAGGTTGAGTATGCATCTTTTCAATATCTCATGTTTTTCCTAATAATTAATATTGAGTTTTATGAAAATTATTTAATTTATTCAAAATTTGATTAATTTGTTTCTTTACTATCTAATATTTTCAATAACAATTCATCATAAGATTGAGGACATATGAGTGTCCTAACCCAAGGACTCTTTAAAGATTTGGTCGCAAATTGAGACTTGAAATGAAAAAAAGAAAATTTAAGTTAAATTCTTCCATCTTTTATTAATATTGAATAATCTTTACTTTTGGTATTATATAATTTTATTATTTTTCAACTCTATTTTGTTATTCTTTATAAAAAAGAATATAATATCTATTATTTTCATGTCTCAAATATGCTCTTGAAGTAATAATATCAAATAATGATAAATTTAATATATATATATATATATATATATATTTGATTTCTTATCTTTTTATGGTTGAACAAAATAATAAGTTCTTGATGAAAAATTATAAAGCTTGTCTAACTGGTTTTATTCCATTCCTTGAAATGAATGCAATAACAAGTAAAAAGATTAGGCATGGATGAAGCCGTAGTTATAATCGTGGTCGTGGAAGAAGTCAAACTAACCATTGCAATTGTTGTAGTTATAAATAATCATAAAATTACTTTTCGCCACCAGAACTGAGAGAATAATGAAAAAAAAGAACAATATAATAAGAACTTAAAAGGTTTATAAAATGTATGTTATTAATGTGGTATGAAAGGGAATTAGTCAAATATTTATCGTAAGTTAAAACATCTTGTGGAATTTATCAAGCCCCATTCAAAAAAGTGTTGATGCAAATTTTGTTTATGAGAATGATGCTTTCAACTATGATTCTTACGATGTAACACATTTATATGTGACAAATATCTTTGAATTGTTAGTATAGATGCCCTAAAGACAGTTAGTTGTAATGACATAGATACTATATATCTTAGCATATTTAATAAATATGATGTTTTGACCTTTTTATCATTTTAGTTTTAATATATATATGTATGTATGCTATATTGGATAAAATCCCTAATATATAATTGTGTATAAATAAATTACTGTTAGGATTGTAATTATGAGATAATTTATACATAAAGTTATATCTCTAAATATTCCTAATGGTTGAATAATTGAGAAAATATGACATTAATGATTCATGAGTAAACTAACATATATTATATCACATTCTTCTACATGAATGTAGAGATCTCATATACTGTACATATGTTGATATTTGGACAGGCATATGGATATATGACCTGATTGACCCACTATGAGAAACTATATGGAATGTTACCGTGTCAATGAACTTCTCATGTGAAAGGTAGTGTAAGTAATCTTCAGACTTGAGATCAACATAATATCTTATGCATGAAATTGTGTACTTTGATTTTATTCTAAGCTTGCAATCTTAAAGAGTATATACGAATAATTTTTGGTACAACAAAGTACATGAAGGTAATGATTTATCAAGAAAGAATTCATCCTCCTTGGTAACAAGAAAAAATATTCAAAAAAACATTTTGACATTTGTATTATGATCAAATTCATTGGCCTATGTATTGATGAAACATAAAAAAAAGTTTTATATATAATCAATTATTAATACATAAAAGGAGTTTTATATATGAACAATAATGAAATAGAACATAGTTAGACATGCACCTATAATTGGATGTTCAAATTAGGGTTGACACTTGAACTATACCTTAAGTCCAATTTGAATATCAAGAGATGAAGGGATTGAATTACACACTAATACCTTATCATAAAAGGTTTTGATTTCTATAATTTATTTCTGGCATATGGGTGGTCGTGATGCTTTATTGGAAGTCAATCATGACCTATGAATTTATTTGAACAATTTAGGAAAATTGTGTTTGAATTAAAAAGAGTTTTAAATCAATTGACTTTATAGAAACTTGTAAATAAATTTATTGCCAACATGAATGGAAACCTAATGGGTCATACACAATGGAATCTTTTTGATCCGAAGTTAAAGGAAAAGTTAGAATGTAAAATATTTTGAATTCAATAGTTGAATTAGTGAACATCTTAGAAATGTTAATTAATTAATGATTTAATAATTCTAATAGAGGTTACAATTATTAAATAGTAGCAAATTTCCAACGTTGATAATTGAATGTTGTTATAACATTTATATTAACTCTAGAAGAGATTATAAGTAGAGCAATGATTTTTCACTTAAAAAGTTATTTTAATTAAAACAATTATGGAATGATTATAAAAGAGAGTTTATGAGTTTGAATTCATAGAAAAATATTTAGGCTTATTAGACACAGAAGAGGGTGCATGAGGTTAATGAGTTTAGATTCATTATGACCCAAACAAGGAGTATGGATACCTTGACCCAAGAGGGCTGCATTACTTGTGCAACCCATCCACTTGTTAAGTAAATAACATAAGCAAGGGAAAACCCTAGCTTGTGCACCATTCATACTTGCTCCTCACTCTTGTTTATGATCCAATCTCTTCTATTTAAAGAAAAGAGAAGCTAAACTTTCAACACTCAATGCAACCCTAGCACATGTGTTGTGCTCATAAGTATTTCTCTATGATCTCACTCTTCATCTCCTATTTGCATTCAAATACCAGCCCTGGCATAATAAATTGTGATTCCTTGAAGAGCTAGCACCTTTTAAGTTAAGTGGTTAATTTTTTTACTTTACCAGTCACCTGAACTTGGTGAAGGTTTTGAATCAAATTGGTTTGTGTGGATCACTATTGGTATTGGGCATTCAATCTGAAGGAGTTTCCTAAAGACAATCTGAAGAAGTTAATTGTATGGCTTGTTTATGAAATTACTTGGTGATCAGGCTTAGATTCAGAGACTGAGAATTCTGAGAATAACTCTTTGGAAGATATAATTTAAATTACTACTTTAAGATTTATTTAAGTTGTACCGTTATTTTATGAATTAATATGCAAACAATACAATTCAGGTTTGGAAAAAAAAATTTAAAATTTCACTGCACATATTTGATACTTTAATCTATTTTTCCTAATAGGGCATGATTAGGTTTCACTTTGAACATTATAAACAAAGGGTTATTAATAGTGTTTGACATGATGAATAATAAATGACAAAGAGTTGTCAACTTAGTTTAATTTATTTGGTTTCCTTGGCTTTTGTCAAGATCAAATAAATTAAACTGGGGTCTTAATCTACTATAATTATCATCTAACAAGATAATCCATTTTTAAGACAAAGGGTCATTAGAATTGAAGTAAATAGCAAGAGTTTATTTTATTAAAGTTTATATAAAATGAATATTATGCTTAGATATTAATCCATTTTATTCTTATTAAAGGCTGTTAAAATGACAAATAACATTTTCTTGGGAAATATATTGACTGATAATAAGCTAATCAAATTAAATTATGTGGACTGGTTACTAAACTTGATGATTGTCCTTAAACAGGAAAAGAGAGCTTACATCCTTGAGAAGGATCCTCTTGTACTTCTATCTAAATGTTTAAATGAATATGAAATTTTTGACTTTAATGCTCACTTGAAACACAAGAAAGATATTGAACAAGCAACAAGTGTGATGCTGGCTTTGATATCTGTGAAACTTCAAAAGCACTATGAAAATATGACTCCCTTTAAGATGATTTTGCATTTGTCAGAGTTATATAAAGGTCATACTTATATTGAGAGTTACCAGGTATCTCATGAATTGTTCAACTGTAAGGTGGCTGAAGGATCGTCTGTTGGTTATGTGCTAAAGATGATCAGGCTAATCAAGAGATTGACTTAACTTAACTATATGATTGATAATGATCATGCAGTGAACATTATATTGCATTTCCTTCCTAAGTCATATAGGTAGTTTATCATGAATTTCTTCATGAATAAGATAAAGGTTTTCTTGCAAAATTCCTCAACATGCTTAAGATTGCTAAAAATTTTTTTATTAGTACTTCTTCTAAACCAAAGAAGGGAAAGAAGAAGAAGCCTAAGAAGAGTTCTAAAGATAAAGTTAAGGTTAAGAAACCTAAAAGAGGTGTACAGAAGAAGAAAAAGAGCGCTCTAGAGGCATATGCAACCATTATAGAGTAGAAGGCCATTGGAAATGAAATTATAAAACTTATCTTGAGACCATGAAGCAGAAGAAGCTTGGAGAAGCTTTTACTTCAGGTATCCTTGTGATTAAGATACACTTGTCTTATTATTCTATTGATTTTTGTGTATTAGATGCTGGCTGTGGCTCACATATTTGTAATAATGTGCAGAGACTAAGAAATACTAGAAAGCTACCAAAATGTGAAGTGGACCTGCTTATCGGGAACAAAGCAAAAGTTGCTATCATTAGCATATGAAGCTACATTTTAGAATTTCCTATATGCTTAGTTTTAGAATTAAATAATTGTTATTATATTCCTGCAATTTCTAAAAATATTATTTCCATTTCTTATTTAGATCAAGAAGGATACTTAGATCCATTTCTTGCTTTTATCTTTAAGAATTAAAGTTGTTCTTTTTATATGGTAACATGTTTTATGGTACTGGCAAACTTATAAATGGATTGTATATTCCAGAACTAAGACAAGAGATCTTAACTATCGCAAATAAGAAACTATAGTTTAATAAATCTATAAATCTACCATATTTTTGGCATTGTAGACTTGATTATGTTAATGAAACTAGAATCACAAAGACACATAAAGGTGGTACTTGGATTCATTTGATTATGAATCATATGAAACTTGTGAATCATGTCTCACTAGGAAAATAACTAAGAAACCTTTTATTGGAAAGGGTGTACGCGTTAAAGAAGTGCCAGAGTTAATACATAGTGATGTAGGTGGTCCAATGACTACTCTAACAAGAGGTGTTTTTTTCTACTTTATCACCTTTATTAATGATTGTTCTAGGTATGGGTGCATGTATTTGATGAAATATAAATCTGAAGCATTTGAAAAGTTTAAAGAATTCATAAGTAAAGTAGAAAAATAAATTGGAAAAACATCAAAACACTTAAATTTGTTCGAGGTGGAGAATACTTAAGCCAAGAATTCTTGGACTATTAAAGGAATTGGGATTCTTTCATAATGAACTTCACTTGCAATGCCACAAGTGAATGATGTTTCAAAAAGGAAAAATCATACTTTACTTGACATAGTATAGTGCTTTGCAACTTTACCAATTATTTTTTGGGCTATAGTTTAGAAATTACTGCATACATCCGTAGTTGTGTCTCATCAAAGTATGTTGATAAAATATCATATGAGCTATAGTTTGGGAAGAAGCTAGTCTTTCATACATGAAAATTTAAAGATATTCTACTTATGAAAGTGGATCATCACAAATAAGCTAGGATCTAAGAGTGATAATGTGGGATACCTTAAGGAAATGATGGATTACTGCTTTTACCATCTTGTTAAGCAAAAAGTGTTTGTCTCAACAAATGCTACCTTTTTGGAAAATAAGTTTATCCTTGAAAAGGCTAATGGAAGTAAAGTAGAACTTGAAGAAGTTTAATAGCCTTAAAATGACATAGATCACACTATTAAGGATGAGCCTAATCAAGTATATTTAGGAGATGAAATAAGTAATTAAGCTAAAAGTACACTTGTACTCTAGAGATCTAGTAGGGAATGACATAAACCTAAAAAATATGATTTTCTCCTTACACAAGAGAATGATAATGAGCCTACTAGTTACCAGGAAGCAATATCAAATATTGATACCTTGAAGTGGTGAGAAGCCATGAAATCTAAAATGGATTCAATGCATAAGAATCAAGTATAGGACTTGGTCACCACATCTGAAGGATTAAAACCATCAAGTGCAAGTGGGTCTTTAACAGAAAGATAGATGCAAATGACAAAGTACAAACTTATAAAGCTAGGTTAGTGGTAAAAGGTTACTAATAAGTTTAAGTAGTTGATTATAAGAAAAACTTTTCATCATTTGCTATGTTGAAGTCCATTAGGATTTTACATACAAGAGTCATATACCATGGCTATAAGATTTGGCAAATGGATGTCAAAATAACTTTCCTTAATGGAAACCTAATAGATGATATATATATGATACAACTTGAGGTTTTTGTCTTTAAGATTGAACCCTACAAGATATGCAAATTACAAAAGTCCATTTATGGATTGAAACAAGCTTCATGGAGTTGGAATATCTATTTTGATGAAGCATTCAAATTGTTTGACTTCATTAAGAATGTTGATGAACCATGTGTGTACAAGAAGGTTAGTGAGAATGCAATTGTGTTCCTATTGCTGTATGTAGATGATATACTATTTATAGGAAATGACATTCCCTTGTTACAATATGTTAAGTAATGGTTATCCAAGACATTCTTCATAAAGGACTTGGGAGAAGCAAGCTTCATTCTGGGTATGAAGATCTATAAAGATAGATCTAAAAGGTTGCTTGGCTTCTCCCAATCCACATACATAGATAAGGTGCTAAAGAGGTTTAGTATGGATGGGTCTAAGAAGGGGTTATTACCTATGTCTTATGCTGTTCACTTGTCTAGGAAGTAGTGCTATAATATAGAAGATAAATGGAAATGCATGAATGAAATTCCTAATGCATCTGCAATATGATCAATCATATATTCCATGCTTTGTATGTGGCTAGATGTCTTCTATGCATTAAGTGTGACATGTAGATATCAGGCTAACCCAGGTGAAAAACACTGGAGTGCAATCAAGACTATCCTCAAGTACTTGAAAAGAACTAAGGATGTGTTCTTGATTTATGGATGAAACACTAATTTGAGAATCAAAGATTTCACATATGCAAATTTTTAGTTTGATCATGATGATTTCAAATTATAATCAGGATTTGTTTTCACTCTTAATAGAGGTGCAACATATTGGAAAAGTTTTAATCAAAATACCATATCAAATTTTATAACCAAAGTCAAGTACATTACTACTTTAAAAGTAGCAAAGGAAGCTGTTTGGATAAAAATGCTTATCACTGAACTAGGAGTGGTTCATGACATTGTTAATTCAATAGAAATTTATTGTGATAATAATAGAGCCATAGCACAAGTTAAGGAACTAACATTTCATCAAAGATCCAAACATGTTATGAGGCATTACCATTTGATCAGAAAGATATAGAATGCAATGAAATAATAATAGAATAGATTCCCACAAATGACAATGTAGTTGATCCTCTCACTATGCCTTTGTCTTAGCAAAAGCTTGATCATTATTTAGAAAGAATTAAGATTAGATTAAGGGTGACTGGCTCTAGGTCAAGTAAGAGATTGTTAGTATACAAGCCCTAGAGATAAATGTTGTAATGGCATGGATACTGCATATCTTAGCATATTTAATAAACATGATGTTTTGGCCTCTTCATTAATTTAGTTTTAATATATGTATATGTTTTGATATATGTATTTTATATTGGAAAAAGTTCTTGAAATATAATTTTGTACAAATGAATTACAATTGGGATTGTAATTATGAGATAATTTATCCATAAAGTTATATTTCTAAATATTCATGATTGTTGAATAATCGATAAAATAGGATATAAATTATTTATGAGTACACTAACATATGTCATGTCACATTTTTCTAAAAGAATGCAATGATCTTATATCCTATAGATATATTGATATTTGGACAAACATATGAGTATATGTTGTGGAATATGTGACTGGATTGACCTATCATGAGAAACTATATAAATTGTTACCATGTGTCAATGGACTTTTCATGTGAAAAGTAGTGTAAGTAATCCTTAGACTTAAGATTGACACAACATCTTATGCATGGAGTTGTGTACTTTGATTTTATTTTAGGCTTACACTTTTAAAGAATAGATACAAATAATTTTAGGCATACAACAAAGTACCTGAAGATATTGATTGATCAAGAAAGAATTCATCCTTCTTGGTAACAAGGAAAGAAATTCAAAAGATGTTTTAGCATTTGTGTTATGATCAAAATCATAGTCCTATGTGTTAATAATACATAAAAGGAGTTTTAAGTATAATCAATTATTAATACATAAGAGGAGTTTTATGTACGAACAATTATAAAATAACACGTAGTTAGACATGCACATATAATTGGACATTCAAATTAAAGTTGACATTTGAAATATACCTTAAGTCCAATTTGAATATTAAGAGATAAAAGGATTAAATTATACATTAATACCTTATCACGAAAGGTTTTAATTTTTACAAATCTATTTCTGGTATTTAGGTGGTCATGATGCTTTGCTAAAAGCCAATCATGATCTATGAATTTATTTGAATAATTTAGGAAAATTATGTTTGAATTAATAAGAGTTTTAATTCAATTAAGCTTATAGAAGTTTGTAAATAAATTCATTGCCACCATGCATGGAAACTTAATGAGTTACACACAATAGAATATCTTTAATCCAAAATCAAAAGAAAAGTTAGAATGAAAAATGATTTAAATTCAAGAGCTGAATTAGTGAACATCTTGAAAATTTAAAATGATTAATTAAATGCTTTAATATGATTAGAAGTGTTAATTAATTAATGATTTAATAATTCTAAGGGATATTACAATTATTAAATAGTAGCAAATTTCCAAGGTTAATATTTGAATGTTTTTAGAACATTTACATTAACTCTAAAGGGGCGATCATAAGTAAAGGAATGGTTTCTCATTTAGAAAATTGTTTTAATTAAAACAATTAGAGAATGATTATAAAAAAGAGTTTATGAGTTTGGACTCAGAAAAGTGTTTAGGCTTATTGGACAAAAAGAAGACATATGAGGTTAATGAGTTTGGACTCAATATGACCCAAACAAAGAGTATGAACTCCTTGGGCCAAGAAGGCTCCACTAGCCATGCAGCTCATCCACTTGTTGAGTGGATGGTACAAGCAAGGGGAACCTAGCTTATGTCCCACTTATACTTGCCCCCCATTCTTGTGTGTGCTCCAATGTCTTCTATTTAAGTAGGAGATAAGCTAACCTTTCAACATTCCAATACAACCCTAGCATATGTGTTGTGTGCCTAACTCTCTTTATGATCTCACTTTTCATCTCTTCTTTGTATTCACATACCAACCTTGCTCTAGTGAATTATAATTCCTTGGAGATCTAGCATCTTTTAAGCTGAATGGTTAATTTTCTTACTCTACCAATCACTTAAACTTGGTGAGGACTTTGAATCAAATTAGTTTATGAGAAGCACCATTGGTATTGGAGATCAAATCTAAAGGAGTTGCCCAAAGATAATTTGAAGAAGTTGATTGTATGACTTGTTCATGGAATTACTTTGAGATCAAACTTAGATTTGGAGACCAAGGTTTCTAATAACATCTCTTGAGGAGGTGTCATTTAAATTACCACTTTAAGATTTATTTGAATTATACTTTGTTTTTTAAATTAATATGCAAACAACATGATTCGAGTTTGGGAAGAATTTTTAAAATTTTGTTGCACATATTTGATTTTTTGATCTACTTCTCCCAACATGGACACCCTAAAGGAAGAATTGATTATTTGATTAGTGATAGTAGTCTCAAAGAATATATATTATTTCAAACTTTTGTAAAAATATGGACATTTACTGGTCTTAATTTTGATACAAAATAAATATTGATAATTTTTGTCTTGTGAATAATGCAATAATGTGCACTATCATGAAGAATAGAAAATGATTTTCTCAATTAATGATTGGTGAAAATAATGCAATACGATTTCTAATATTACAAAATTGATTAAAGGCTCCAGAAGAGCTAATATAATTTTACCAAGAGAAACACCAATAGTTATAAATAATGCATTGTTGTTAACTAAATCTCAAAGAAACTTTATCAGTTTTAGAGATATACAACGGAATGGATACCACATTTAAATAATAACTTAAAAAGATATTGAATATATTTATATTACAATTGTTATCTCAAGTAAGAAGTTTGTACGGGAGAAGTTACCATTCTTTCCTTCTGACTTGTACTACAAATATATAAATCTAATGGAAACAAATGTTATAATGAATCAAAAGTTCACTGATAAAATATTTTCACTATTTGGCATGACTAGCAATAATGAAATGAAAAATCATTGAAATTTTACATGATCATCCATTAAAGAAGTTGAAATTCTTTAAATAAATGAATTTTCATGTGCTTTTTGTTTGTAAGGCAAAATAATTAGAAGGCTTTCCCTTACTAAAGTTGGACTAAGTCTCTAGCATTTTTGGAATGAATACAAGTTGACATATGTAGGCCTATTTATCCACCATGTGGACTATTTATATATTTTATGATTTTAATTGATATTTTGAAGAGATGGTCATTTGTGTGTTTGTTGTCAACCCGTAACTTGGTGTTTACTATATTGCTTGCTCTACTAATTTGACTTCTAGCACAATTTCCTAATTATGTAATTAAGACCATACATTTTGATAATAGTGAATTTATAGCAAAAGCCTTTAATGATTATTGTATGACAATATGTTTATACATAAAATGATTTAGCTAAAATAATTTATTTTAAGATCCCAAATTATTAGTTATATAATTGTCCAAGAGAACAAGACTCCTTATATCTTGAAGAACTTGCAAATTTTACATATTGCTGGACTTGTATGAATCAAGTCAACAAATTTATATTAAATCTCCCATTCATAATTAGCTTTGGTCTGGAGCCATCTCTTTTTATATATACCTAATAACTTTAAATGTGAGATATATATTTCCATTACTCCACCACAATGCATAAAGATGAGCCTTCATAAGAGGCTAAGAATATATAAGTATGGGTATAAATTTTATATTTCCAATATTAGGGGAGAAATTTGCAGTTGTAAAAATAATACAATTATCTTAATCTTCACTCAAAGTAATATTCAACTTGAAGTTCAAAAGATGATTGATTTGCAAATGATAGCAAATTAATTGCTAGTTATATTATTGATCCAAAAAAAAAACAAATATTATATATCATTTGCAAATGCTCTAATCTAGGTAGATGTCCTAGTTAGAGAATCCGTTTATTCTATAGTAAATAAGTTTAATACATGCCAGAAGTATGACAAAGCTATTGATTCTAAATATAAAAATCCTCAAATGAAAAGGAATAAATAAACAAAATGACTTTGTTGAAAAGTCAAATACTCTTGGAGAGGTTTGAGACATAATTAGTAACAAGCTTCTAAAAAAAGTTAATGTGTAAAAATAAAGAGATCTCAATTAATTATGTCTCTAATGCAAAAGATAAAACCAAAAGGGAAATAATTATCGACAATATTTTTTATATAATATAGCACTCAATGATATGAAAGATACTGAAGATCTTTAATTTATATTTAGAAAGGAATGATATGTGATTATTTATAACATCCTGAATTTTTCTAAACTTATTTTGGCAATAAAATGGATTTTTAAAAAAATTTGAAAAGGTGAATTAGTGAAAAATTTGAAATTTATGGATTTAGGGCTAAGGGAAGCCTAGAGATAGTATGAGTTAGTTACATGACTTTTAGGGATTCTCTTAAAATCAAAAATTTGATTATGATGCTTAATGAGCAAAAATTGATATTTTTTTTTAAATTCTATTTCTAGAAAACTTCAGAAAAATAGAAGCAAGGGTTATGGATAATGAATAAGAGTAAAATTATAGCCGTTATGAAGGCACTTAATTTAACTAATTTGTATTAAAATTTCATGATTTTTGGAAATTAATAAGTGTGTTAAATTTAGGCTTAAATGAAAAAAATAAAAATAAAAGAGGTGGTTAACTTGTAAATAGTAAAAAGTTAACTTATTTTTTCCCAAAATACCCCTCCCTAACCAGGTGTCTTCTCTTCATTGAGCCATTTTTGCACAAGCAAACCCATGTAATTGTCTCTCGATCTTTTTCCTCAAGTTTTCTCTTTCTCCTCTATAACCTTCATTTTCTCTCTTTTTAGGTGAGTCCTTAATCTTACTTATTATTCTTAGATTTTTACTGCTAAATCCTCTTATCTTTCTCTTCATTTTGATATTGAAATCATATTGATTCATTGAGTATAACTCAAGCTAAGAATTTCTGAAGTTTTCTATCACTAATCATGGTACTGTTTAACCCTTGAATCAATTCAATTTTTATGGTGTTTTAAAGCTTAAATATGTTAGATATAGCTTTATTCATGATATAGGAACCATAATTTAATCATTTACAGTTAGTTAACGAGATGAATCTTTGAAAGAAAGATTAAAAGATAATATGCTCTAATTTTTTATTTTGAAGAGTATAGAAGATTTTATGAAAATAGTTGCAGTTTCTGGTGTTTCAACTACTGAGATGAGTGATACTTACCACTTTTATGAATTATGATGAAATTCTTGCTTGGAATCTATTAATTTGTGCTGCAAGTTAGTAAAATGGGTTTTTTTTAGATTATGTGATAAGACTTGATGATTGAATGGATATGTTGGAATATTGTTTAGTATATGGTTGAAATAGCTAAATTTATACTTGATTAAGCTCCCAAAAATATGAGATGTTAATATCCTGTAGTGTGATATTGATTTAGAAATAGTTTCACCTATTTTTCTACTATTTGCATGCAAAATCTACTTGTGTGAGTTAAATCGCACCATTTTGAACTGAACCTGTGATCATGGTTGTAGAAACCCAATAGTTTTTCTTGATCAATTTCAATTGAAATTTGAACCAGGATTGTGCAATTCAAACTGACCATTCCTACCTACCCTTTTTTTTTTCCCGATTCTGACTGTATATGAAATTGGACTTCCCGAAAGTTTTTAAAAATTGATGAGCAAGCTTGCACTTTTAATTACATTTCCTTAAGTCGAATTGAGTTTTCCACAAAGGAGTTTTTTATTTCTAATCGCAATCATGATCATTCTTGTTTTATGATTCTAATTACAATTCTGATTGCATTTTTAGCAAATTTCACATTATTTAATTAATATATACTTTTCCTAACCTTTATCTTAATTCTTTGAGTTACTCTCATAATGAATCCAAATAATTCAACCATAATAAGTAGGAGACTATAAAAATATAATTCATAAGTCAATACCAAGGAATTGAATTACTGTACATGCAAGGGTATCTAATTAATGAATCTATAAATCAAGGTGATCATAAGACAAGGAAGTATGATGATAATGATGATTAACTATGATTGTGGAAATGTGATTACTATGAGTAGTATTATGGCATAAAGTTTGATAATGCACACGAGATGTTGAATAGCATGTGATGTTGTGATGTTATGATTGTTGATTGAATTATAATCATTGTAAGTGATTAATGGTGTAAAGCTTGTTATTGTACATTAGACACAGAATGATACACAATGTTATGAATGATAATAAGATATATCTATATGGAATTGATTTGATATCTTTTATGGAAATGGTATAATTGATTACTTGATGGCCCTTGACCTTGATATGTGAATGATAGGTTGTGATAGGAAAATAATGAACCAGATCCTGGATCTGCACATTCTAATATGATGAGTGAGATAAGGCTGACTTGGAGGGATAAGGCTAGGTTTGTGTAGGATAAAGTAAAATTGGAGTAACAAGGAAGGTTATAATTAAATTTTGGTTGTGTGCTATATGACTTATATTAATATCATATGAAATGCTAAAATATATAATTATGAAATTGAAATACATGATGAATTTGGAATGCTAACATATGGCTATGAGAGCCCAGAATTTAGCCTAGAGTGGCCTAGTGTGATGAGAAGTACATAATATGAATTATCTTAGAGGTAAGTTTCTAAATACTCTATAATCCTTTATGGAAATGATATGAGAACCGGCTATTTGTTTGTGATATGGATACATCTTGTCATGTGATGAATTCATATGTTTGGTTTGTATTTATCTCATTGAGTTTCAAACTCATGATTCTGTGGACTATTTTTTTTCCAAATACTTAAGAATTAGTTACCAATCCCTTTATAGACAACTAAGATGGATAATAATCCAATGGAAATTATAGTTGATACATTCACCACCACAATTGACAATTCTTCAGGTGCATATGAAGTTAAGATTCATTATATAATAATCTTAAACTTGGCTGGTTGTGAGGTATTGCATGAGGTAGAAATCATCAATCTACAACCCCTTAATATGTTTTTAATGATGACAATAGGATGGTTTGATCTTGAGGGGTTCCACTATCCTAGTTCTTTTTGCTCACCTTTTGAAAATGTACATTGCATGGCCATCAAATCCTTAGGGATAGAGTTAGTCTAACCTATACTTTTGAATCACTATATGCTATAGGTTAAATTGACTTTATTTTGTTTTGTCCCTAAAGGAACTTCAGGTGTTATAGGAGAATGTTTTGTAAAGCTAGCTAAGGTAAACCTGTCAAAACGGGTTAACACATTTTACCAAATTAACCCAACGGGTAAAAACTATATATCGGGCCAGTCCCAAGTTGGGTTACTTTTTTAACTAGGTTAGGGTCAGGTCGGGTTATTATAGAAACAGTCCCAGTCTCAGTCCTAGGTCGACATTTACCAGGCGGTCCCAGGCAGATTTTATAACTCATTACATTTTAAATATTAATTTTACATAATTAATTAATTAAAATTAATTATTATTATTATTTCAAATATAATTTATTGGTTAAAATAGAAGAAAAAACTTTGCAATAACATTAAAAAAAACTTTTCTTTAAATAATTTATTTTTTAAAACTTATAAATTGTTCCTTTGAAATAAAATATTGAATTTTTTTTAAAAAGTTTTTGTGCAACTTTAGTAGAATTAAAAATTGATGTTATTAGTATTAACTTTAGATAAGATTATTGTTCTAATATTAAA
>JANHAO010013655.1:0-15738 GCA_026873985.1 Saraca asoca
AATCAAGATACATGTGTATACCAATCTCCAATGAGATAAGGGCAAGATCCAAACTTATTCCGCTTTCTTAGATTAATTCTAACTTATCTAAATTGGGATCGACACATACTCATTGAATTCAACTTTGCTACCAGATTAGCCATGCTTGTCACATGATCATGAATAGGCTAAGACTAGTTAAATTTCTTAGTCATCAACTCACTCATTAATGTCCCTACAATCGACTTATCAGTAATGTCTGACTGTGAATACTCTTTAACCATTCTCATAAATTCCCTAGCATTATCTATTTCGGGCATAGATGGCTTAACATTTTCAGCCATTGTCATCCTTATCAAGTTTAAACTCAACCTGTTAGACCACTCCTAAGCCTCATAAAGAGACTTGTCAGCTTCCGTACTAGTCTCGGTAATGGCTATGGTCTTTTCATTCATTACTAATGTTAGGTCTAAATCCATAACACCAGCTGAAACTGGATCTATTCAGATCAATCAACATAGTTCAACCCATTGAACTTAATCAATCCATTGCCTAAAGTAAACATATTAGTGAAAACTACAAACATTTAGACAAGCTCACACTTTAAGGCTTTGAGTAAATTTAATGGAATCAAACTAATAGTATCTTTAATAATGTATCTAAGTTCACCTCTGGGTGATACTTAAATACATTTCTAGACTCAAACTAATATCAACTTTAATGATGTATCTAAGTTCACCTTAGGGTCTTGAATTCCCTTCAGAATTAGATTTAAGAATATAATATTGAATTCTTGTATTATATTATGAGGCTTAAACACCCTTCAGTATTGGATCTTATAATATAATGTTGTGAATAATTGCATAGTAATATTTATGAGGATATATTCATATGATCAAAGAATTAATAATTGTATTAATATTTTTCCTCAATTGTTTTTCTATACCATTAAGCTTATAAAGATGTTGGATGGGGTTAGTTATGAGGACTAGGTAGAATTAAATAATTCGCATATGATAATCGCTAAAATGCTCTAAGTGTTCATAAGAGAATAAACTAACAACGATTGTATCACTGGAAAGAAGACTTTTCCTAAAAGTTGGACCTTACATAATAGGTTTATAATTGATTTGGCTAGAGAATATTAGTGTGAACTATAACACATATAAAAGCGGAAAAGACTAAAGGACAAGCTTCCTAAGTATTAGGTTGAATTATCATGGACTCGAAAATATTGAATTTAGGTTGTCTTTTACCTTGATAATTAAGTCTTTATGAGAGTTGTGTTGAATTAATAGTTAGTATAACAATTTCATGATTTGGACCAAGCACTATACATGGGAATAAGTCTTAGAGTTTATTTAGGATGAACAAATGTTTTGTGATTAAGGAATCCTTTTTGTGAGGATTTACAAATTCTATAGGGCATAAAGGCACATGAAATAAGTAGGAAATAAGTACAAAATATGAACCATGAGACAATGTGATTGGACTTCTTGTAGAGACATGTTAACTTGTTTGGGCTCAAGAAAGTCCCTGGGCCACCAACTATAGAGATGCAATCTAGGAAACAAAAGGAAATGAAGAGATGATGGGTTGTTAATTAGACTAGGAATATGAGAATAAGATGTATAATAAGGCACATAGGTGTAAGAGCCTTTATGACTATCCTTAGGTCATTAGTTGTTTTGAATCGGCATAGACATAACTGGCATGTTAGATGAAAAACATCATAGATGACTATTTAAGACTTGGTTGGATGTGACTACTTTAGGAGAACTCTAGATTTTGGGATGCTAGAAGACACTCAATGCCTCAATCTGGATTTTGCGTGAAACCCACGAAAGTGTTACAATCAAAGTGATGAATGCTGTGATAGGTTTTATAAAAATGAAAGAAATTTTGGTCCGTTATTTGGGTATCCTTAAGAACATGAACTTAGAAAATGTGTTGTACCCTATGACACCTAGGCTATGATAGATATCATGAATGCATGAATAAAGCACTTGACTCTGTTATACCTTTTATAGGTGATATGCAAATTGCTACTCCTAAATCAAACTCCTTGTCGAGTGATGTAGGAGACTCTATGTGAGCTATTATTATGTTTAAGGGTTGGCCCAAGACATTTTTTTTTTCATTTGAGGTTGTAGGGTTAATGTAAAACTACGTAATCTATTTTCAAAGAAATTTTGATCCAAAGACTGTTGGTATTCCTATTATACAACCACTTCTCCAGAATTGAGCCAAATTGTGCCAATTTTAAGGATTAACTGTCTAGTGGGAGTTGAGTCCATAAAGTGGTAAAAGTCTTTGTGGAAAATCCCAGAGGGCTTATAAGCTAGTAATCACATTATTAGTGTGTTTACAGGAGCATTCAAGTAAAATGGCATTGAGGAAAGAAAGAAGTGTACATTAAAGGATATAGTGAGATGCAAGTTAACACACTCAGTTCTGCCTAACTTTTTATAGGGTGATGCTCTTAAAACCACTGTGTATGTCCAGAATCAATCTCCTAACAAGTTTGTGCCTAAGATTCCATATGAGTTATTATTTAGTAAGAAGTCTAGCCTAAGACATTTTTGTGTTGCAGAGTTGAAGTGTATAATGCATTTAGCAAATAAGCTTGATCTGGTGACTATTGCCGATTACTTCATTAGACATTGTAGCTGTTACCTAAGGTGGTAGATTTTATTATCTGATCCACACAACTAGAGTTATTGATTTAGTTTATGCTATTTTCTTTGTGAATTGGTCAAACAATAGGAGCAAATGACCATACAATCACTGCTAGAGAGAAACAAATTGTTGTTTCACTAGCACCCTTGTTGGTTGAAGCAGTTAATCAAAGTCAAACAATGGTGGAAATTAAGGAGCCATGAGCTCCAATAATGTAGAAGTCCCTATGTGAAGATCTCGCAGGGCTTGCAGGCAGTAGTTACAGATGTTTATTAATTGCAAAAGCAAGAGTTTCATATCAATCAGGATATTGATCCCATAAACCTTTTTTTTAAAGTTTTTTTATTGGAATTATGTAGAGTGAATGAATATTGTGAAGGACGAATTCACTTCAATGCATGGGAACAATATGTGAGATCTTGTGGAATTGCTTGCTAGATATAAATGGTTTTTCAAAACCAAAAGGAATACCAAAGGGAACATGAAAGGCATGAGGCAAATAGGTAGCTAAATTTTAGTGCTACATCAAATACATGTAAAGTGGTGATTTTTGAGAAATCATATAAGTAAATTAGCTAGATTCCAAGAAAAGAATGGTGAATACCTTACATGTGTATAAATTTATGAAATACATATATATGGTTCAAGGAAAATATCAAGACAATAATATCTCAAATTCAGTGCGATGGTAACATCTCTTGGATTCAAGGATAATGAGGTACACTAATGTATATACATGAGATTGATTACAGGCAGTTTAGTTATATCAATTTTGCATACAGATATCCTTCTTCGTGATGGCAATGATATAAACATATTAATTGAGACAATGCAAAACATTGTTACAATACTTTAAGGTGATGGATTTAGGAAATGCATATATTGTGTTTATGGCATTCAATCTCATTGTGATGAATCATAAAATATTTTAGATTTGTGTCAGAGATGGTATCCTAAAAGGATTCAACTTATCTAATTGCTTTTAAAGTTTATCACCCATTCAAATGGTGAATTTACAAAATCCCAATATCCTCAAAATGATGAAGAAAGTGATAGTTAGAAAATGTCCCATATGTATCAATCGTAGGTAGCCAAATGTGTGCTCAAATATCAAGTATGTACACATCTTGATATAGCATATGCTATTGGTGTTTCAGGGATATGCTTGAGTGGTCCTAATCAGTGATATTGGACTCTACTAAAGGGGTAATGTGGTACCCTTGGGGTACAAATAAATTGTGTGTTGATTGTTGGAGATTGAGAGATCTTATGGTTTTTGGCTACTTAGACTATGAATGTGCTGCTTCTCCAACTGATATTTCTTTATGATATTATGAGAAGCTATTGCATGGTAAGTAATGAGCAATCAATAACAACAATCTCTATTATGGAAGCAGAATGTGTCACATGTTGTTAAGGTACTTGTAAAGTTGTTAGGTTAAAGATCTATAGCTAGAAAAAGCACTTCTAAAATCTTAACCATATGTTGCAACAGTACTGCCATAATGATCTTCTCTTAAAATAATAGTTGTACTGCTTGTACAAAAGTGTTGATGTTAAACATGAGTTTAATGGAGAAAAGATATGCAAGCATTGTATATATTGCATAGATTGTATGCTTGTAGATCCACTAAACAAAGACTTAGGTATGAAATTGTTCATGAACAAACACATATAATGAATTTGACTAAGTTTTTTTGTCATTCAAGATTAGTGGAAGTTTCATGCTGAAACGATAAATTATCATTATTGATATCTCAAAATATGTATAAGCGAAATATTTATAATGAAATATTCATAATTTTTCCATATTTGTGCACAATATTTGGTTATGGTAGGTAATTGGAGACATTTTAGACCATGTCTCATTACTGTGTTAAGACATTTAGACTCTTATAATGGTATCTTGGATAGATTCTAAGATCATGTATGGAGATTTGCATTTTGTCACATTTATTATTGTGCAAATCTTGCTAAGCATGATTTATGACTAGTCATCGAAGTATAGGTGTACAATGTATATATAACATTATATATCTTTCAGATATAGTGATCTGCATTATTTGAAGCTTATGATTTCAATGGATCTATAGGTGTAATAGTAATATGATTACATTAACATTGATTGGAAGTGGCCATGGTATATGAATTAGGTCATCCAAGTGGGAAATTGTTAGAATTATTTTTATTATTGACTCCCTAATTCATGAATTTGTTGATTAATGTCTAAGGTAATAAAGGTAATTAATTTATATGACATTATGTAATAAATCCAATGGTGCAATAGCCTAATATTTCTAGTATTGGATTGGGTCCCTTTGATGGATGGTACCCAGGTTTATTTGGTCACGATTATGTATGGGTTAGGTCTCATGTCTCATGTCTCTAAGTCAAATACTTTCTCTCATTAAAGAGCAGTCACAAAAAATTTTCCAATAAAGGACTGGAATCATCAAGAGTTAGGATTCTATCAAATATAGAGAATCAGAAGCATTGAGAAGAATGGACAGGTAATTCTAAACTAATATTTAATTTTCTATATTATACTATATTCAATTATATCATTAATTAGTCTAGTGCTCTCTATAAATTTCCAGCATGCCTAGCTATGTACAAGAAGATCAAGTTCATAGACTACCTTAGGCCCTTTATGGATAGAAAATTGGAAGGCAAGACCCCTAAGATTATCAAGTTGAATGGCAAATAAATAGTTCTCGTAGAGATTTTATCATCCTGCTATATATGTGCAGCGTAATGGAAGGATTTATATTACAACATATACTTATAGCCTGTTTGGATAGACTTTTTTTTAGAAAAAGCTACTTTTTTTAAATAAAAAGAAATAATTTTTTTAAAAAAAAAACAAAAGTAATAGAAAAGTTAAAATTTGACTTTTTTTTTTTAAGTTCTAATTTACTGCTTCAAAAAAAAGCACTTTTTGACTTTTTTTTGAAGCTCCAATTTCCTGCTTCAAAAAAAAATACTTTTTTTTAAGCTCATTCAAACGGATTATTAGTAGCAAGCAAGGTTTTAAAACTCACAAGATTATCATGGTATTCATACTAACCATTGAGTAAAATGTTTAATTACAATTTTAGTCTTCTAATATTCAAAATGTTCATATTTGATTCACTTTAAATATAATATTATAGTTTGATCTCTCTAATATACATATTAGATTACATCTTATTCATATTAGTATGTTTAGTCAAACTAAAGACTAAAAATTCTAATTGGCATACAAAACTTTAAATTGGTAATCATTGGTAGGAAAATTAGTTAGTCATATAATGTTAATGGACAAATCAAAGTATTTTCTTACCTTTGATAAATCATATGATTTTAACGTTTTCTAATGTAACACGATTAGTTTCATTAATTTTCTTCTCAGTAATTGTCAGCTTAGAACCTTGTTGAAGATCTATGCACTAATTAGGATTTTTTATCTTAATTTTAATAAAAATTATCAATTTAGACCTAACTTAGTTCAATTTATATATCAAGGAACTAAAATAAAATATTTTATTTAAGAGAAATATTATCATCAATTTATATATTAGAGATCTGACCCGATTACAATCTCATCACTTTAGATCCCTTAGAGATTTAGATTTATAAGGACAAGATAAAATCCAATTTAAAAATTTGACAAGGATCAGTTTTTGATCCACTTGAAATTAAAAAAATAAAATTATAAATTTATTTTTAATTAAAAAGAAAAAATATAAAATAATTTTTTAATTGATTTGTTATAAAATATATTTTCTAAGTGAGTCTAATATGATTCCAAAATATGTCTATGACTCATTGAAAATTGAATAGTTAGATTCAAACCTAAATCTTTAAATAATAAATTTAATTTAGATAATATATATTGAATATATTTATTGAATCAGATAAGACTTATTAAATTTGAATATTTTTATCATTTATATAATAGTTTGTCTTCACATGTATTAAAAATTATATTTTTTTAATTTTTAAAATATTAAAAATTATAACTAATTTATTTATATTGAATAAAAATAAAGATACATTTCATGTGTTATTCACGAGGATATAAGTACTCCTATTATTCACGCACACGCAATGGTCGCGATACTGGTCCTCAGCGAAAGTTCTTAACCTATCTTTATTTGCTTTTTCGGGGATGGAGAAATTCAATTTGATTTTTTATTTATATGAAAAGGACCTGTCCTAATCAATACAATGCATGTATATCCATTTTACTGTCCTGATAAAGTTGCCGACACTTTGAAGTGGTTGTTTCGTCAACTTTTGATTTTCTATCACCGAATCATTTTACACTATTTTTATTCATGTATTACTGCATCATAAAAATTGTTAAAATTATATTTATTAATAAAAAATTATTAATTATTTTTATTTTTTAAATATAGTGATATTATGTTACTGATTTAAATATATTTTTCATTTCTAAATTTTATTAAAAATTATAATTTCATTACCTTACTTTTAATTTAAACAATATTATTCTACACCTTTATTTAAGATTGTAAATAACTCCTTCAATTTAACTATATTTAAAAAAAATAAAATTTATTAAATAAACACTTGTATAACACATGTATTACTTATGTAGATATAAGTAAAATTATTTCTTTTTATTATATATCATTTGTTTCTTATTCTTCGTCTATTTCGTGCCGCGTTACTCAAAGATGCCAATAAGCCGCTTCTGTGATTCCAAACCTTTATTCTAAAACCTCGAATTACCTATGTAAATGCGAAATAATCCTAGATGTAAGTGTCGAATGGAAGCAACTTTGCCGACATCCTAGAGGAAGGACAATAATCCAAGATGTAGTTTCCAACAAAATATATATGATTTTATGAAATGTTTTTAATAATTTTTTACTCTTCCTGCTCAAACTATCACCATATAAAAAATGCAAATGTCACATCAATTGAATAACGATCAATTCAATAAATTTTTTAAATAATAACTAATTGAAAAAAGGTTAAGATAAAGAATAATATTATTTAAATTAAAAAAACAGAAAAATAAAATTATAACTTTTAAGTAACAAGAAGGATTAAACCTACCTTCCTCGCTAAGATTAATTCAGACTCTTATATAAGAATAAAAACTTGTACGGTAAAGATAGTCGTCTAAAATTAAGTAGGGATTTTTTGTCATGTACTAGGGATGCAACGTAAACCTAATCTACACCAATTTACTTATTTGTTTGAGTAAAATGATAAGCCTTTTTCTGTCTTTTATCGAAAATACACTACCTTTCCCTACATTTTCTAAATCTACACATCAATTCACGTTTGTTTTTCCATCCAGAATATTCCTCAAACATACTACTTTAATTTCTTAATTTTAATTCTTTCACTTCATAATTATGAAATGATTTAATTGTCCTTTTATTTATACTCATTTGCAGTAGACATAATCCCATTTGCATTTTGAAAAATTGAAATCCCTTGATTCTCTCTGGTGTTCGCAGATCGCACAATGCAAAAGGGTTTCATTCGAGTCAAAGATTGATTTTTATGGTAAGTTCATAGCTCTAATTGATTTTGATTTCATCTCTTATTCTATCAATGGCTATTGAAGGGTTTATGGATGGTTGTGTATAGGTTAAGATTTCTTCTACTCTTGCATTTTTATGCCAATTAAATATAGGATTTTAGGGTTAGCTTCAAGCTTTACTTAGGTTTTGAGTTTATTGGAAGGTGCAATCACTTTAGATAGACAATTGCTATATACACAAACCTCCCTTGTATTTTATAAACAATGCATGGATCTCCCCTATGTTTTATGAACATTATATGAACCTTCCCTGCATTATGAAAAATACATATAGGACAAAGTATTTTACTAAAAAATTTAAGAATTGTATTGTTTTGCAACATTTTGAATTTTCCCCTTTGGTTGCATTTGATAAGTGTGAATTGCTTAAAGGTATAATTTTAATACAGTGCATGCTTATGGATTGCTATCTATTAACCTTACACTTATATGTCTAATTTGTTTTCCTCAAATTCTAGAAAAATATTTAACTTTTACATCTGATACAATGACAAGTAATATGTCTTAGGCACAATTGACCTGGATAGATTTAGTAATATGAACTTGCTGACATACTTGTATGAAAGCATTTTATCAAATATTCCTACTAGTATAAGTTGCACTTTTACTTGTAAATGTTGTATTCCTCCCACAAATCAATTTTTAACTTTGTCAGATAATAGTGACATCATAAAAATGTTTGATGTGTATGTTGGTGATAATGCTATTTACTTAGATATTAGCAATGTCCAAGTTGTTAAGGTGCTAAATGTATCATCACTTAATAGCACTAACCAAACCTAAAAAAAATAGTGATGAGCCTTAAATTGAACCTGAGACCTAAGCCAATGAGAATGGGGAAATGGGACATGATGGTGAAATGGAAGATGCCAAAACTGATTTAGATGATGGGGAAATGGAAGAAGTTGAAACCTATTCAAATGACGGAGAAATGGAAGATGTTGAAACTAATTCAAATGACAAAGAAATTGGTTTTGATGATGATGCTAATCCAAAACCTAGGAACATGTTTACTGAATCTAACGATGACAATATCAATTATGAAGAATGTGATGGTGGGGAAGAAAATGGAGAAACCCAAGCAAGTGATGCAAGTGTAGAATGTGAAATGACTAAAAAGAGTAAGGATGAGCCCAAAGTTTAGCTACATCATGAATTTGAACCAACTAATGACAATGAAGGTACACAAGTTGACATAAACAAGAATATCAGAGGGAAGACATTTAAGTATCAAGAGAATAGGAAGGTGCATCTAAAGGCAAATATAATCTTTGTGGATATGCATGAGTATAGGAAAGTTCTACAAGATTATGTACTTCAAGAGAACTTTGATATTATAAGAGTGAAAAATGAGAAGGTGTGAGTTACTATTATATGTGTTGCACATGGATGTCCATGGACAATCCATGCTTCTCCACTACCTAATGGCACAACGTACATGATTAAAAGTTATAGAAATAAGCATACTTGCAACAAGACATCCATTAAGACTAACGCATCATCAACTTAGATGGCTAAGAAGTTGGAGAGTTCATTGAAAACCTATCCTTATATGAGTTATAAATTAATATACAATGAGTTAAACAACAATTATGGAGTTCAACTACATGCAATGCAACTATATAGAGTAAGAAGAAGGGCAATAGAAGAAACTAAGGGGAAACATACATATAGCTTTAAGAAAATACATAATTATGTTAGGATTGTATGAAAAGAACCCTAGTATTGTTGTGAAGGTAGATTATTAGCCTAGAATTAACATAGGTGAAGTTCCTAGATTTAGGAGACTATTTGTGTGCTTAGATACTTGCAAATAGGGCATCTTAAAAGGTTGCAAGCCATTCATAAGCCTAGATGGATGCCATCTAAAAGACCCTTATTGGGGAGTTCTCCATGTAACAATTTCATTTGATGCAGACAATAATCTATTCCTTATTACCTTTATGATTGTTGAAAAAGAGAACAAAGACTTTCAGCTATTTTTTTATATTGTTTGCATGAGGCAATAGGTCCTACGAATAAAGACAATCCATTCATTTTTATGAGTGATAGGTGAAAGGTACTAGCTTTCATGCTTGTTTTTTATATTTTATATTATAAAAAAATTGAATTTAATAAATTTTGCTATATTATATAAGGAATGGGGTAGTTCTTTTCCAACTGCTTGGCATTCTTGGTATCTATTAAACAACTTTAAAGTAAAGCTTCCAACGGTTATACTAAAGGAGTATTTTTGGATAGCTATCACAACACCAAACACCTTTTTGTTTAATAAGGCAATAAGAAAGCTAAAGCAAATTGATGGATTGGCACACAAAACTTTGGTGGACATACCACCTTATAGGCAAAGTAAGCATGCTTTTGATCTAAAAACAAAGAGCCCTCACATTATAAACAATGTGTGTGAGTCCTTCAATAAGTGGATTGATAAACATAAGGATAGGCCTATTCTAACTTGGTAGATGGGTTGAGCCATAAGATCATAGAGGTTTTTATATAAAATATCAACAAGGTTGTACATGGAGTGAAAATGTAGGTCTGAGAATTATAGATGAACTAAATACCTCTCTTAATGATGGTAGGCTATACAAGGTGCATACTATTGGTAAAAACCAATTTGAAGTGCAAGATGGGTTCATTAGATTTGTTGCAAACTTGGAGGAAAGAATCTCTAGGTGTAATGCCTGGGCTATTAGTGGCTTGCCTTACAAACACACAACTGCTTGTATAATACATAATTATGGCAAAATTGAAGAATATTGTGATAGATTTTATAACCCTTCAATGTATTTAGAATCATACTCACACATTATCACTCCATTATCTAACCCCAACACATTGGAGGACACTAAAGTGCAACAATCTCTATTAACTAGAATGTTTGGTAAGCCAAGGAAAAGTGGAAGAAAATATCAAGATGAGAGACCAACATCTACCAAAGCTAAGAGGTCAGCTACCATGAAGTGTAGTAATCGTCAATAGCTAGGTCATAATATGAGAGGCTGCCAAAGGGCACCTATGTAAGGAAGAAAAAAATGGGTGAACAAGATAAATCATGTCATATATATAATTAATTTCTTCTAAAATTTGCTATTATGCAAAATATAATTTCAACTCACTATTATATGCAAAAGCTTGCTCCAAGCCAGGAACTTTCACAAATACCACTTACAACAAGGTCTCAAACATCAAGAAGGACAACTACTTATATTATAGTAGCATCTACCTAGACTATGGCCATGAAGAAATACTTAGAAAAGAAAGTAAAGAGGGCAATTTAACTTGTTGCTTTTGTTGTGTTTTTTTGCTTTTTTTGTCATTTATTGTAGAAAGCTTGAGAACAATAAAAAATAAAATTAAGACTTTGAAATTGCTTTTGTTTCTATTGCCATTTGTTATTGCTTCTATTGTTATTTGTTACAAAAAGCTCAAAAATAACCAATAAGCTCAAGATCAACCATCTAACTTTACTGCTCAAGAACAGTCACAAAGCTTAAAATCAACCATCCAGGTGTGCTAACCACAATAAAGTTGCAACTCAATGGAGTTCTAACATGGTTTTGCAATCTAAATCTGGTATTGCTTCAAAGGAAGATGTGTCCAACAAAGATGCAGCTGCCAGTGCATAAAGTTCCAAATAGATGGAGACATATGAGAATCTTTTGCTCTTTGCAATGTGGAGTCAATGAAGGCTCTACCACATCTTTCTGACTTTCTTTTAGGATGAATTTACATTAAATTTCAATTAAATTTGAGTACATTTGGGTGATGAATATAAGTTAAATTTCATGTGAATTTGGCTATATTTAGGTGTTGAATTTGACTTTAGGACACAACTAAACAATGATCCTACTACTTGTTTTGAATATATATTTTAAAATAATATTTCATTTTTTTTCCAAATTCTTTGTCAATTGGGCATCAGTGCATAAACAATAGTCCTAGGCTATCATATTTTTAAGCTTTTTCTCCATATTATATGCATTTTGGATTTAAGAGAGTATTTAGCTCTTAAAATTTTGCAAATCAAGCTTAAAAAAATTAAAAGAAAAAAAGCAAATTCATTAATTTAAATACAAAATGTCATTACATGGCTGAATAAAAGTAGAACAATGAGATCTCAAACCCTAACTAAAACAATAACTATTAAAAGTACAATTAAAAGGCAAAATAAAAACAACCCATTGAAACATAAGTGTATAAAATCCCATTACCAATATATCTAATTTGGAAGACAACTTTTTTATCTCATCCTTTAGTTTATGAATCTCAATTGTGTAAGCCACACATTACTTATTCCTATCATATTATATAATAGTCTTAATTGAATAACCTACTCCATCATTAATAGGTGCACACTACGAAATGAAACCACACCCAAAATCATAGTCATAATCCAATCTTTTCTTATTTTTCTCAAATTTATAAATTTTTACTAAGCATATTTGTCCATATTTATATTTTCTCCTTAAAAACTTAATCCTTCTGAATTCACACTAGTAGAAGACATTTGCACATAGATAAAAATGAAAAAGATTAAAATAAAAAAGTGGCAGACAAAAATAATAATTGCATATTAACCATAAAATGGTAAAAAAATGACTACATTTTAGCCCTTCAGTAAAAAACAATGGAAGGCTTTAACACAATTCTTATTTTAATACACTCTAGAAGGATAAAATTGGTATTATTTGGTCAATTATTAGAAATAACAGTCAAACAATGAAATATATCATCGTCATTTCAAAAAGAGGTTATGTGTAGTATGTTTTTAAAGTGTGAGGAAGGTTTATATAGGTTTAGAAAATATATGAGAGGCCCATGTATTTTTGATAAAATATAGGAGAAAACAAAGTATTTTACTCTATTTGTTTTCTTCTTGTTAGTAGCACATCAATTACTTTACCATTTTTGATGTATCAAACTTATGTGATTAAATTTTTGCAGTACAAGAAATAAATATGAAATGTGCCTATAATTAAGTACGTTTATTTTGATAGAAAATATTTTTTTTAAAAAATTATTTATTTATATTTGTAATTGTAAAATGATAAGATGAAAGAAATTGTCTTATTTGTTCAATATTAAATGTAGAGAGTGTAGTATTTATTTGTGTTTAAAGAGAAAATTATTTTTCTTTATTGTCATAATATTATATATTATTTTTATAATTATAAAATATATAAATAATAAAAAAATCCTTTATTCCTCCCAAGAAAGTTCCATGCAACAAATTTAAGATTTAGACTTTTACCTCAACTTGCTATATCACCTTGAGGTTAGGGATGGCAATCAACCCCAGTTAGGCAGAGAATCCTCGTTCGGGGCGGGGATCAGGGGATTGATTTGAGAAACAGGGACGGGGAGCGGGGAAAAAATTTTTCCCGAATAGATTTCGGGGTCGGGGACGGGGATTATGCTCCCCTGCCCCGATCCCTATCCCGATATGTAAAAGATTAATTTTACATATTAATTTTATATTATTTACTGTGTTTTAATTATTTTTTATATTTTTTATTAATTTTATATTATTTAATGAAAAATAGGCATTTAAATTTTTTTAAAAAAAATTTTCACGGATCCTCGCGAGAACTCATTTCCCCGCGGGGATCGGGGACAGGGACTAATTTTCTCCCGACACTGCCAGGCAAGGACGGGGACGGGAAAAAATTCTTCAGCATGGATCAGGGACAAGGACCTCATTCCCCGCCCTTCCCCGCCCTATTGCCATTGCTACTTGAGGTTGCAATGTTTGACTTCATTGATTTGGCAATACAAATGGCGCAAGAATTGTTTTGAATTTTGTTCAATTAAAAACAAGCTTTCTCAAATGGGTGTTTTTGTATAATTAATCTAATTTACACAAGTAACAGCTAAATATTAAGAATTATAATTAATTAGAATTTTTAGTATTACAGTAATATTTAATAGTTTTTAAATTTTTATTTTTATTTTCTTTGACTTAAATACAAAATATTATATATGAATATTAAGTGATTGATTATTTTTATTATTAAAAAATAAAAAATACTTATAATTTAGTAAAGCTATTCATAACAATTAATTAAAATTGTTTAGTACAGCTAAAGTAGTTTAGTTTAATATAAATAGAAGTAATTGTGAAATGAAATTGAAGTGTCAAGCGATTAAAGTGATAATCTTGATTGACAAATGATGCCATCTAAATCTAAGACTATCTATAATACAAACATCTTATAAGAGTTTCATAAGTTTTATTTATTAATTTTTTATTAGATCTCACATTGTCACATCATTTTACACTTTTTAAATAATTCAAACAATTTTATCCCATAATAGTGCAACTCTGTCAAATTTCTTAAATAGATCCCATAATTTATCTCACTTCTTTTAATTTATCTCACAACTAGACTCATTTTAATATTAAGATGTAGTTGCTTGAGCAACTGTAATACTGACTTGTAGTTTTACAGTTGCTTCACAGTAGATAAACAACTTTAAGGGATTACTTAAGTTAAACTTTCCCTTTTACTTAAGTTAAACTTCCCCTTAAACTTTCACTGCTGCTATAGTCTAATACAGCCAAAAAGCAGGCGGCTAACCGATAAGAGACAATAGTATTGCTTTTGACTAGCAACATTAATTGCGCAATAAAATAAGCAAAGCGCCGATTGCTTGTCACAACAAATGGATACACCATGCCACCCAATATGATCATGATAGGATTCGAGCGGTTGCCATTAGTCATCTACAAACATGAAATCCACATTCAACTTTAACTCACATGCTAATATGTGAAAAAATTTACCGACAAATTAAATTTAAACACCACGTTACATTATAGCGTTAAATGGACCAAATATCATCAATATAAAAATTTATATGCTTACACTAATTAATAAATATGTTCAATTCAATCATTCATTTACAGACAATAATAATATGGATTTTTCATACAAAATTTAAAAAAATTAAATCATAATAAGTTTGTAATAAATTAATTAAATTCATACATTTAAAAAAAGTATATTTTATAATGATTTTAAATTTTTTTGATTAAATAATAATTAATTTCATATTGATATACAATTTTATGAGTAAGATCTAGATGATAAATAAAGTAAATTTAACAGTAAATTTGTGAAAATTTGATTTTATAAAAGATTAAAAATTTTATAAATATATATATTTTTATTAATACTGATTGATCCCACCCATTGTATATGTGATGAATCTTGAAATTGAATTATTTAAATTTTTAAATGTGTTTTATATAGTCCATGAAATATTGTAACTATCAAGACAAATATCAAGGTGTGAAGAAGATTGTTAACACGGGTCAGAAAGTGTGCTTAGGTGATAGAATCTGGACCATTCTATGACTATATATTAGCATCATTCTTTGCAAGAAGCAAGAGAGAAAACAAGAACAAAAGAATGATGCAGGAAGACAAGGGATTGGGATGGGGAAAATCTTTACCAGTACCAAGTGTGCAGGAGATGGTGAAGAATGCCTCCAATACTGTCCCTCATAGATA
>JANHAO010013656.1:0-15734 GCA_026873985.1 Saraca asoca
GTCTTCATAAGAATTGTAGCCTTGTGTCTTAACTTCCATTTGGGCTTAGCTTGACCTCATTTGGACTTCTACAACTCCAGATATTGCTTGATGAATGCTCAAGGTCGGGCTGCCCAAGATAGAACCGAGATAGCATTCTGATTTAAGTTTGAGCTCTAATTTCAAATATCCAATCGTGAGATTCAGCCTTCGAGGTCTTCATGAAAATTGTAGAGCTATGTCTTATATTTCCTATAAGATAAGAATCACATTAATTGGATAATCGTAACTCAAGTTATAGCCAAAATACAGAAATTGTTAAAAAGGCTAAATAATGCAGTATTTTCTATAATGATCCCAATTGACACAACATCATGAACATATAATAAAATAGCTGAAATAAGTCAGTTTGGATCTTAAAAAGCTTAGTGAGAGGAAAATTAAATGAGTAAAATATTTTATTATCACATATCGGGTCCCTCTTAAAAACAATATTTGATTATGATCCCTGGAAATTGAAATTAGACCAAATCATATCTTTTTTGGCTAACTCCCATCTGATGTCAAATGGAAAAGTCCATATGGCAATTAGTTGTCCATGTTGGCTCTCAGAATAGGAAATAAGTTAGGCCTATTGTCAGTTGAAACTTTCATTCCTTTTATGTCATCTTCTTCTTTGATAAGCTAGGGCTAATTTCACCCATTTCACCTGTGGAGATTGAACTCAAGAAACATGCATTGCAATGGGTGGAGAAAGTGAAGTGTGTTAAGTGTCAAGCTTGAGGGATAGAGGTTGGAAGATATGCAACTATGGTAAGAAGGCCAGCTTATTCATTTCTTGGATAGAGCAAAATCCCAATTGCCAATTTTATGGATGCTACACGGGTAAGAATGATTGCAATTTTTTTGCTTGGCTTTAGGTTGCAGATAGCAAAGAGAAGGTGATCGAAGGATTGATGTGTTGCAACATAGGGAGAAGTTGTATTGGGTTATATTGTGGGTTACTAGTGCCATGGTTTTAATTCTAGTATTTTTGTTGTTGAAAACATTAAAGTAGGTAGGTGGTTTTTGCTTGCTAGCTATAATGAATTTAAGGATAGTGGGATGTTTTGACTATAATGGGTTTAAGGGTAGTGGGATGTTTTTGGCTAGAATTTTGTGGTGTTCTATTTGTGAAAGGCCAGAGTATTTGTGAAGGAAAAAACAATGCCATTTTGTAATGTAAAAAATAGTTTTTTTAATGAAAAGAGTTTGTATTTATCTTATTTGATGAAAGCTTAATACTCTAGAGAGCATAATTGTAACATAAAATGATCCAAATAAAATCATCTTGTCAAAGTGCAACCCAAAACTTGTAAAAATTCCATAAAATGATTTAAGATAACTGAATATTTAAAATTGGAAGAATAAGGTAAAAAAGAAAACAAATTCCATACAGATAATGCCTAAGCAATAAGCACCAAGAATGCGACATATAGATTATGCATATTTTCACAAATACTTAACTTATGTAGACAAGATACTTTAATAATAGGGTATACCACAATCAAACACAATCTAAGCAATGACCATTAGAAAAAAATGGAAATGAATGTTAAGATATGAGGATTGTGCACTTGTATACCTACAAATTCCATATCACAGAATTGTGCACCTGTATACATGCACATCTCAAAACACAGAACTATGCACATGCTAGTAAATGTAGCGTGCTCATGCTAGCTTTCTTATGATCTTTTTGTATTAGTTTAAGGAATGAATTATATATATATATATTTTTTTTTGTGAAGAAATTTTTTCAATTGTAAGTTTTCATCTTTTTTTGTAGGAATGTTTTTGTAGTGTGTTCACATTAGTTTTCTTGTGACATTTTTGTATTAATTTAAGGAATAAATTATACTTTTGAGACATTATTAATTGCAATCTCATAACATAATAAATCTAGTAAGTTTTCATTTTTTTTTTCTCTCAAGGACATTCATTACAATAAATCTAGTAATTGTATTCATCTGTATATCATCCATCTCATAACATTATATTTGTATGATGCAAGTAAACATAAAACTGAAATATAATTAATTGCAAACTCTGAAACTTCATTGATATATTCTTACCAAAATAAGTTGCAATTTCAATGAGCATTTCAAAATATTTCAATGAGCAATTTCAATTGTAAATTCTGAAATCCTAAGATATGCCAAAATAAAATTAAGTCAGTACTATACATTCACTAAACATTTGTTCATCTGTGCTTTTTGGCCACACTCCGTGACTTTTGTGTGCATATAACTTGGCTCAGCCTACTTTTGCTTCCCTTAGACATAGATATCAATGTTTTATTAGTTACACACAATTTGCCCTTTGTTGTGAATACCTTCTTCCTCAACTCCTTTCTAACAGCTTCAGTTGACTTTTTAGAACATTGTTGCATTAGCTTTTTACATGACTTTTTGCTTATAGCTTTAGTTGACTTCTTAGAACTTTGCTGCATTGTCTTTTTACTTGACTTCTTACTAATAGCTTCATTTAAATTTGTGGATATTGGTTGGGATGGCTTGGCTGGTTGTTGCTCTGGCCTAATTGAGATGCTTGATTGCCTCCAATAGGGATCTCTCTATCCGCACTTGTTTTCCCTTTATAGCTTCTTACAGTATGACCATATTGTTTGCATTTGGCACATTTGTTGATGAATGATATCTTAGCAACTTGGTAGGATCCCTTGCTTTCTCATCTGGGTCTTCTTCCACATCTTCTTTGACCTACTAAGTTGTCTCCTCATCTTAGGTGATTGGATTAGGTCAGCTTTAGATTTTGGCCAAAGCTTAGGCCTATTAGTAAGATGTAGAATATGTTAGTAATATTTCAAATATGTCTCTCTACTGCAATAAGCACCAAAAAAATAGTGAAAACAAAGATTAAGTTAAATATAACTTGTACATTTAAAATTATAAATTTAATACCTGCAGTAATTGTTTAAACCTCAAGGAACATCAGACAAAGAGGACATTGCAGTGACAAGAATGTCCCAAATAAATTGGATCAAAATTCGAGTTTTCCACTGAGATTTTTTATAACAATATCAAGTATAAAAATGGTTCTTCAATTTTTCTGGAACCAAACTTCGTTTTTGAGCAGCAAGTTTCTTTTAACTTTTATTTCATGTTGGGGTAAAATTCTGATTTGATTAAATCACGAAAGTGGTATGTTCATATTTCTTTGAAATTTCTAACAAAATAAATAACAAGCTAGCCAAACCACAAGAAAATTGCTTACACTTTACTCTGAAAGAACTGATGGGTTAGTATATAGTAACATCTTTTCTATTGATGTAATAACATCAATGAATTTATTGCTCTTTCCAACTTTCTCAAATTTTTAGCTTTAAAATCTTCTTGGTAACCAAAAAATAAAAACATAAAAAATTGAATAGTTACAAATTCTTCACATTTGCTTTAGAATTTATTTTTATATAAACGAATTGATTTATTTAAAAAGTCATTTCAATTCAATTATAAGTAAATTTAATGATAAAGATGAATGTTAAAAATTATAATATTCATTATATAATTAGGTGTGTTTGAAACATATATATTAATTTATAAAAGTCAATTTTCAAATGCATTTATAAAAAAAAAAAAAAAACTAGATACATATATGGAGATAAAATTAAATTATTTTCCTCTTAAATTGGAAATAAAATTTAAATTTACACTTTTTTGGCAAGTGGTCATAGGTTTTTAACCTGGCCAACTTTATTTGCTTGGCTCCAAACTACTATATCCATCTAAAAATATTTTGGCAGCTAATAAAGCATGAGAAAACTTTTGAAGTAAGTATAGAGATATAGTAACTCTTAGAACACTTCAATAAAAAAATTGGAGTTAGTTGCTGTGTGAATATTGTGAACAATAATTCCAACCTCAATCACGTAAAGCAAATAATTAGTCGTTTATTTCCTTTCTCTTATTCCCATACTATATATACATGCTATTACTTAACATTATCAATAAATAAAAGGAATTCAAAGACAGCACTACTCACACAATGAGTCTCACAAGAGAATCACTTTTTTGTGGGTGGAGCTAACATCCTCTCACACAATGAGGCCTGGAGTAGCTTTCTTCTTCAAAGATACACAAAGTATAAGCTACAAACATTTATTCTCAAACAACCTACAAGGAATTGGATCATAATGAAGCAGTGTGTACTTCCAAAGCACTGTGCTATCAATTCCCACCATCAAGAATGGATGAGATGATGACATGTGTACAAATTATTGATCTCACTGTTATATTCTTGCAACCGTTGATTCAACGACACAAATTTATGCGCCATTGCGATGATGCCATGCATTGAGGTATGCATCATACCTTTGTGCTTTGATATGGAAGTCATGTTTTCTCAGATTGAAAACATGGTATCAATAAGTAATGGAGGCTTTGACTCAAAAGCCTAGCTGGTTAAAATTTGTGTAGTCAATTTTATTTAGCTGAATAGCGCATAATATGTGCTCTGGCAAGTCTTCTGCCTTGTTTCCCTGTTACAACATGTATACCAAGATGAATATCACAAACCACCAAATGATCTTTCCTTGACAAATGTAGCTCATATTTTAATAATTTACATAGATTAAGTCAAATAATATAAGATTACAGTTTGTTGTTTATAGCTAAAATAACATAGTTGGAACTTTGTTGTCAATGATTAGATAATTACCTGTATTGTGAGACCGAAATCCAGATTACACAGCTTTAGTCTTTGAATGAAGCCTTCAAATCCTTTTCTAGCAATGTAGCTAAACCTGTGCACGTCTAAATCAATCTCAAAGTAGTTTTCTCCCTGCAAAAGTTCAGTGCAAATACAATCTAAGTCGGTTTATATAAGTAATTTTACTCCATTTACTGACAAAACAAAACTTCAACATAAACCCGGCATACTTAATATGGTGAAAGGCAATTAATAACACATTAAAACATGTCCGTGCAAGAACTAAGGTTAGTGATCAGATAAAAATGATACAGACAGAAATAGTATAAAATCATTGTCCAAATGAACTTCACGAAATAAAAATATAACAGCCGTGGAAAGTAAAAATAAGTTTATTATTGTTACCATGACTCTCAACAATAATTAGAGTAGCAAAGCAGAAACTTCAGCAGTAATTCCCTTTATTATAGAAATGCCTTGAGAAAAACTCCACTGAATCATAAATCATTATATTTAAAAACAAAGTTTAATCTATATATGTGCATATATCATAGGAAAAAATCTAAACATTATATTCATAATCCTAATTCTTGTATCCTTTCAGAGATCCCAACATGATCTACATGATAAAAAATGCCAAGGCAGGTGAAGTTCCTTCTAGCCTTTGTTTTGCACATTTAGCATAAAGAAGTTCTTTCACCTATTTCTATTCACAGCACAGCATGATAATTTCCTTCCCTCCAAGAAAATATTCTATAAAGTTTTATATTAATTGTTATGATTTGCCATATATTAGCCACCTAAATAATGGTAACCCAAAAATCACAGATTACATAAAAAAACATCAAGTTCCATCGCACTACAGACAATTCAAAAAGCTATAAGTGCATTTACCAGGAAAAATTCATGTTGAGGTCGTGATAGAACAGGTTTTTCGTTGTAAGCGTTCATAAGCTTCTTTTCAGCTGTGCTTAAAGAAAGATCTTCCACATTTGCAACTCGACCCAAAATTTTTAATCTCTCCCTAAAGGGTGCAATTGTGTCCAGAGGGAAACCTTTAACTCTCTCCACTTCATCATTGATGAATTTCTGTCAAGGAACAAAACGAGACCACATAATCAGCAAGTGTCTAAATATACTAATTACAGAAGCATTATGCTTTGAAAATTGAGGTGGAATGATTAAGTACGGAAACAAGCATTGGCCCTCTTACACTAATATTTTCTCGGAATTGATCTGGAAGGTCTTTGGAGTATTTTTCAGATAGCCTAAAGTATAAAACCACGTTCATTCCTTCTCCATCACTTTCACTTGGGAAAATAGAGGCAGGATACAACGGTATCTGCATGTCAAGGATCACATGAACATCACGAAGCTCATGCAAAAGCATTTGCATTGTGATTGAAATGTAGTTCTAATGCAAGTGAACTTATCAATTAATATAGCACGCATTCATTTGACATGAAGAAACTGTGTAATTTGAGTGTCTAGCATTTTTTTGTTTCTGCTTCATTGTTCTACTAGAGATGACAAGCAGTAAGTTCAATATTCAAGCCAATCAAGAAAATGTTATGATACCTGTATATTTACAACAAGAATAGAAGGTAGGTCTCGGGCTGTATTTATTGCAGGAAGTTGTACAAAACGAGAAATATGATCAATTTTCCGCGGAGACAAGAAGATGTCAGCACCAAAAGGATAAAAAGCAGCACTGCTCGGAGCAAATTCTTTCTTCTTATCCCTGCCAAGCATGCAACATTAACTTCTAGTAATATCGAGGCCAAAACAGCAAGGTTCAATCATTAATTGAAAGCCTAGTCAGAAATAAACATTAAAGAACACACCTAAGATAGTTTTTTCCTCTGACTCTGAAAGAACTTGGCTCGATAGTTGACCACGAATTGGGCATTTGCTTCTTCTCTATTGGACAAAATGGAACTAACGAACCAGCTAATGGCTTTTGTTTTAGCGCCTTAGGTGAAACTGAGGAAAAAGAGAATCCATAAATGAGTTAAACAAACTAATGATTAAAATGAACTAGAAGAATAAATTTAGAAACCAATAGGAAAATGCTAATTACATTTAATACTGGGCACAAACTGTCACTTAGTGTGTATGTGGCAAAAACCAAAAAAGGTAAAGCCAGCAAACAAGCGGGCCTAGTAGAAATCAGATTGTGACAAGTGTGTAGTTGTGCAACAACTTGCAAGACAAAAGACGTATAAATAGAAAACTGATAGCAACAATTATTGTCAATGTCATCACAGCCAAAGCAAGTACAGAAGCTCAGGTTTATCACTAATCCAAAATTCAAGCCAATTGTTCTGCCTGTATAAAAAACTAATAGAACAATTTAAAGGAAAATATACAAAGCAAATTATGCTCACAAAGTATGTTGAGGACACTTACGTGCTACTGTATCAGCATATCCTTCCCTCCATTTAAAGGAAAGTTTTGAAAGCGATTTTCTTCGAGAGCTCAAAGTATCCGGACTTCTTGGCCTTCTTTTTTCAACAGAGACAGCAACAGAAGAAAGACAAGGAAGGCAACTGTTCGGCAGAAGCCCACGATTATCTGGAAAGATTCTTTTGTCCTCTCCACTTTGTTCTGCATGACTACTAGATACTTCTCCTGAGGAAACAGTGTTTGCCTCAGCTCTAGGACCATCCGATTTCAGTGAAGAATCTTTCTGTTGAGCATTATTGACAGCAACTTTTAAGAGAGAATTGCTTCGAGAATAATTAAAAGGATGCACTTTAAGCTTCTGCTGTTGGTCAGGGAACGTGAAGTCTACTACTTTCGGAGATGAATCGCTTGGTCTCGACGCAATTTCAGATGACAAGCCATCTATTGAAAATAGCATTAATTTTATAGTAAAAAACTAATGAAAGAAAGAAAAAAAATTGTATGATGCTTAAGACAAAAAGGTCAAATTATGTTTTCCATCCCTTAACTTTGCCCCTAGTTTTAATCTGGTCCCAAAACTTTTATGCGGTTCAGTTTTGTCCTTTATCTTACAAACTTGATGCAATGTTCGACTCTATCGGTTTTTTCTCCCGTGGTGCACAACTCATTTGACATGTAAACATTCTTAAGAAATGAGGTAAACAACGGGCAATAGCGCCTCGTAATGGTATATTAACACAAGGCAGAATGTTTACACGGCAGATAAGTACTGTCACACACAGGAAAAAATGGTTCTAGTTTTAGATGCAATGAGAACTACTGAACTAGGTCCATTGTTGCATCAAATTTACAAGCTAAAGAATAAAACTGAATCAAGTATAAATTTTGGGATCAAATTGCAATAAGTAGAAAGTTAAGGGACAAAAAATATAATTGAGCAAACGGAAAAAAATCATGTACCATCATCGATGCTGTAAAATTCATCATCACATTCAGAGTCCAGAGCTGAAGTTGAATCAAACCAGGCGGCGTCTAGAACCAGAAACAAAATCTTCAATCAAACTTGGCATTTAATTCAAAGCTAAAACCATACGATGATATGAACAATGGAGCTAAAAAGCATTAAATATTTAGCTTAGTATCAATGAATTAATAACAAAACAGGACAAAAATGGAAATGGGTATCCTTAAAAACACCGAAAAATAAGAAATTTACCTGAAGCACGATTGGAGCAAGCTTGCAATGCAGAATTAGTGTGAGAAATCCTTCTTTCGGACGAGAAACGAATGGTATCGATCTTACGAGAAGAAACACGTCGCCTGAGGAATCTTCTTCGCTGGCGATTCTTCTTCTTAAACAATTCGGTTCTCCGTGATTCAGATACCTTCGGCCTCGACCCACAAGCTCCCATTTTTCTCTTTCTCTCTCTCCTTCTCTCCGGCAGCGAAGTCCGGCGGGTAATGAAGACTAGTTTGTTTTTGTGTGGGATTCAAGTGAAAGAGAAGGAGCGGAGCCGTGGATATTTGATCCACCGGTGATCTGGGTGACAAGTAGAATATGTTAGGAACAGAAGTTGAGAGTAGAGGGAGACAGTTGTCAATGAGTAGAGTGCATTACATCTAGGCAGACAGGATTATTGGGCACGTGAATTCGCCATTTTCTTAGAACCTTGAGATCAGAAAAATTCATTACTCATTAATGCAGGTGTAGACTCAATAATTGTTGCTTTTTCACCTCTATAAATTTTGTTTTTACTTCTGGTAAATATATAATATCATCATAATCGTACAGACTTCTTTTGAGAAGCGGAAATAATGGTGAGAGAAAATGATTATATAAATGCCACTAATCCTGCACAGAAATAGACAAGCTTTCATACGCTCACAATGTCTAGAAGCTTTCACGCGCTTACAATTCCTAGTTTTAGAAATATTATAAATTTTATAACTTTTATGCATAATTTATTTAAAATTTTATTTTAAATAGAGTGCCAACTCATATATGACAATATTTTATAATTTTACCAATAAAACTTACAATGTTTATGAAGTAGTATCGTGTGGGATTGACTTTTGTGTGCATTGGGCAAGGTGGCGGGAAGACAACATTTATGAATGTAAATAAAAAATAAATAAATTTAATTAAATATAAATAATTTTATTAATGATTAAAAAATCCATATCTTACACTCTTTTATATTTTAAAATTTTGTTTAAAATTAAATTATCATTTTATTTTTAAATTATTCACATTATTCGATTTGTATAACTTTTAAAGTCATTTTACTTACAAGAAATTAAATATTAAATATTTAAAAAAATCATCTAATAAAAAATAAAAATAATATTTATACTTATAATATGATATTTAAAAATAATAGTATGATGTTATATATTTTTATACAAATATATTATGTATAATTATATTTTTAATTATTATTTTTTAAATCATTTATTCAAATTTTAAAATTCTCAAGTTCCTTTACTTTATTAATTAAATATAATTTTATATTCAAATTTATTTATCATAAATTGAACCGGACAAGTCAAACCCTCATATGATCCAAATTCAAATAATATTTATTATTAATTATTTTTAAATAGCTCAAATCGTTTACACTCTTGATAACAATTTGTATGTTTAGAAAAAGGAACAGGCAAAAAAAAAAATAGGTACAAAATGAGAAGGCGGCCATTTCCAAAATAATTTGGATTATTTTGAAAATTAATTTGTAAAAGTTGGTTATTTTTATCAAAATTGGATTATTTGAAAAAGATAATTTTATAGTAATTTCAAACTCTCAAAAAGGACAATACTTTTATCATTAGATTGTTTATTTTTAATTTCAAAGCAAATAAGTTAATCAAAATATAAATTTTAAAGCAAAATAAATGATATAATAGTAAAAACATTCTATCTCTTAAAAATTTAAATTTTAATTAGTAATCAATCAAATAACATATATATTTATTATTTTTCAGAAACATTCCCTTGGTATATAATTTTTTTTTGTAAAAAAAAAAAGGATTACTTTGAGAATTAAAAGAAGTTGGTTAGGCAAAGGATAAAAAAAAATAGAAAAGCAAATGGAGATTGATGAGGAAGGTGGGAGTGGGACACAACCAGGTGCTTAATAAGGAAGGAAGTGGCAGATGAATGAATGGGTGAGCCTGAGATCCATAAAGAGGAATTGTGCGTTGTTTGGTCGCATGGATGCTTTTTGAATGTAAGGCACTGGCTGATTGCTTTGGATTTTTGCCAAAATGGGTTTGCATTTTTTATGAATATGCCATTGTCCTTAGTTCTTTCATTTATATAGCACACTTGGTAGGCTTCGGTTTGCCTAACAGAGTTGCTGTCTCTTTCTAGTTTTTGTTTCCTTTTGGGCTTAGCCTCCTTGCAATGCCAAAAAGAAAAAGGTTCAAAATTATTCAAAAAACTTAAACTACTATAACATAAATTATAAATATTCTTAAGGCATTAGTTCTACTATTTACATAAAATTATACTAAACACTGTTTATAACTCATTAAATCTAGTAACATTTTTTCAATTTTACTTATTTTAAAAATATTTTACAAAAAATGTTGTCTAGTTCGCTTAGGTTAATAGACTATGCATTATGCAAAGTTTGCAAACTGACTGCCAAGGACTATCCATTTAATAAATTGGACTAATTCTAAAGTCCAATCCACTTTGAGGAACTTTGATCCATTTTGACATCCTTAGATTCTTATGTTTTTCTCTTAAGTTTTTGTCCGTCATTCAAATGAATGGAGACTTATTTGACAAAACCAACATTTTCATCCCTCGATTTTGAGCTCACAGACTATATCATGCTCTAAATAGCATTATTAGCCTCGGTAGTCCTCCAAAATGTGAAAATTGATAGAGCTAAAATAATAAAAGGGGTAAATTGGCTTCTTGTAAAAAAATTTCATAAAATAAAAATTCTTTTTGGCTTAAATATTCATGAAAACCCAAGTTATAATTTTAATGACATGAATTTCTGTAAATTCATGTACGGATATCTATTGAACTCTCCTATGTACTCATTCATGAACTTTTCAATACACACATTCGTGAAAGGACTTTTTTATTTTTTAATATGTGTATATATACTTATTGCGCCCTTCGTGAAAATTGATTCTTCCATCTTCTATGTATGCCTATAAATAGAGACCTTGTTATTGTTGTTGTTATTTGTTGTTGTTATTAGACACACTTCAAAAGAAAATGAAATTGTCTTCTTATTCTCTCATTACTTCTCTTCTCTAAGTGATTCTCTTAACCAATATTTTTTATCACATTATCAACATAAGTCTCTAATTGTTCAAGCCTTAAAATTATCCAATTTTCATCATTATCTCAAAAAATCAAAGGTTCAATTCTCCAACTTGAGTTTGAAGCCCTTGATATTATTGGCAAAAATTATTTATTATGGATATTAGATATCATATTGAAACCATGAATGAAGTATTGAATATCTTTACATTGCATCTATTATTTCAGGTAAGAAGTGTATATTGGAAAAGCTACCTACTTTTTCCTTCGGATTATACTACACAAAGATTATAATGATTGAATCTCAAGCTAGTAAACCAGAAGTTTACTAATAATTTTAAATTTCAGCTTAGGTGGTTTGGCCATCCCGATTCAATAATGATGCTAAAATTATTGAGGATTTTTTATCATCCATTGAAAAATTAGAAGATTTTTCAATCTAATAAATTCTCTTGTACTACTTGTTCTCAAAACAAATTAATTATAAAGCCATCACTAGCTAAAATTGGGATTGAATTCTTATTAATTTTTTAGAACAAATTCAGGGTGATATATGTGGACTTATACATACACCATGTGGACCATTTAAATATTTTATGGTTTTAATTGATGCATTAACACAATGGTTGCATGTATGCTTATTATCAACTCATAATTTTGGTATTTGCAAGATTACTTATACAAATAATTTTCTGAGAGTACATTTCTTGATTATCTTATTAAGACAATATATATTGACAATGTTGGTGAATTTACATCTTAGGCCTTTATGAATGAATTATTATATGTTAGTTGGAATAACTATTAAACATCATGTTGCTCATGTTCATACACAAAATGGTTTTGCTGAATTGTTTATTAAACGCCTCCAATTGATTGTAAGGTCATTGCTTATGAAATCTAAACTCCCTGTTCCTGCTTGGGGACATGTCATTTTACATGCAACAACACTTGTACACATTATCTCAATGAGTGATCATAAATATTCCACTATACAATTGGTTTATGTTCATGAACTAGATATTTCCCATCTAAAAATCTTTGGGTCCACGTATATGTTCCAATTTCTCCACCACAACACACAAAGATGAGTTCTCAAAGGATGATAGGAATATATGTTGGATATGAATCTTTATCTATAATCAAGTATCTAGAACCATTAACTGGAAATCTACTTACGGCCAGATTTGTTGATTGACATTTCAATGAATCAATGTTTCCAACATTAAGGGGAGAAAACAAGAAGTTGGAAAAGAAAATTTCTTGGAATGAATTATCATTTTCTAGTTTTGATCACCGCACAAATCAATATGAACTTGAAGTTCAAAAAATAATTCATTTGCAAAATGTAGCAAAGCAATTGCCAAGCACATTTGTTGACCCAAAAAGAGTAATTAAATCTCATATATCAGCTACAAATGCTCTAATTAGAATTGACATCCGTGAAAGACAATCTATAGTTACTAATGAGTTTAAAGCACACCAGAAACGTGGAAGACTAATCAATTTCAAAGATAACAATCTTTAGAAAAGAAAATGAGCAAAAATTCAAAATGATCAAAAAGAAGATATAAGACCTCCAGAAGAGGTCCTTAACATCATTGATAAATTTCTAGAAGAAATTCAGGTACTTAAAACAAAATGAAGAGATCTCAATTAATATGTTATTACAATGAAAAGATGGAACCGAAATAAAATACACATCAATGATGTTTTTGCATATAATATAGCACTCAATATTATGGAAAAAATGAGGATCTTGAACTTACCTTTGCAAAGGAGTGTAAACATAGAAATGATTGGCCAATGTGAAAAGAAGCAATCAAGGCAGAATTGAATTCATTTGTAAAACACTAAGTTTTTGGACTTGTAGTCCATGCACCAAGTGGTGTAAAACTAGTAGGATATAAATGTGTATTTGTACGATGAAATGAAAAAAAAAAAGAGATTGTGAGATATAAAGCACAGCTTGTCCCATGAGCTTTTACCTAAAAATCTTGTATTAATTATGAAGAGACATATTCTCCTGTGGTAGACACAATGACATTATGATATTTAATTTGTCTAGCAACGCATGAAAAGCTTGAAATGAGTCTAATGGATGTGGTTACAACATATTTGAGTAGTTCACTTAATAGTGACATATATATGGAAATCCCTGAGGAATTTAAGTTGTCAAAAACCCATAATTTGAATTCCTAGGAAATCTACTCAATCAAATTGAATAAAACTCTATTTGGATTGAAGCAATTCAAATGCCTATGGTATAATCATCTTAGTGAATACTTGTTGAAAAAAGGCTACAAATATAATCTCATATGCCCATGTGTTTTTATAAAAGGATCCAAGTATAAATTTCTTATAATTGTTTTTTATGTTGATGACCTAAATATCATTGGAGATTCTGAAGAGTTATAAAAAACTATGAGAAAAAATTTAAGAAGAAAGACCTTAAAAAGACAAAATTTTGTCTATGTCTTTAGATTCAGTACTTAAATAATGTAATTTTTATCCATCGATCATATTATATAGCAAAGGTGCTAAAAGGATTTTATATGGATAAAATACATCCATTAAGTACGCCGGTGGTTATGAGATCATTAAATGTACCCTTTCTGACCTTGTGAGGAAGATGAAGTACTTTTTAATCCCAACGTACCATATCTTAATGCTATCAAAGCACTAATGTACCTCACTAGCAATACACGTCCTAATATATCATTTCCCATGAATCTGTTAGCAAGATATAGTTTTTCTCCAACTCAAAGACATTGGAATGGAATTAAACATATTTTTAGATATCTCTAAAGGATAATGGATATGAGCTTATACTATTCAAATTTATCCAAATTAGATTTAATCGATTATGCAAATGCAGAATATTTATCTTATCAACCCCGAACTTAATCCCAAATAGATTACTTATTCACATGTAGAGGTACAACTATTTTATGGCACTCTATAAAAAAACTTTAGTTGTTGCTTTTTCAAACCATGCAGAAATTTTAGCAATTTATAAGGCAAGCCATAAATGTGTTTGGTTAAGATTTGTAACTCAACATATACAAGAAATATGTAGCCTCTCAACCAAGAAGGGAATCCCAACGACATTATATGAGGATAATGGTGGTTGTATAGCTCAGTCAAAGGAAGATTGCAAACATATTTTGCCAAAGTTCTTGTTTTACTCATAGCCTCCAAGGGAAAGGCTATATTAATGTTCAACAAATTCACTCAAGTGACAATCTAGCATATTTATTTACCAAAACCCTTCCAACCGTAACATTTGAAAAGTTGGTATAAAAGATTGAAATGCGTTGTTTCAAGGATTTGAAAGAATGACATCAACAAAGGGAGTAAAGATATGCACTACATTCTTTTTTTCCTTCACAAAGTGTTTTTCCCATTGGGTTTTTTTTTTTTTTTTGATAAGGTTTTAATGAGACAATATTCTTAATGTAAAGGATATTCAAGGGGAAGTGTTATGAATTTATGTAAATTCGTGTATGAATATCCATTGAACTCTTTTATGTATCCATATTCATGAACTTTTTAATACACCTATTCGTAAAAGAACATTTCTTTTAATATATATATACTCATTACACCCTTTCATGAAAATTCATTCACCTATTTTCTATGTATGCTTATAAATAGAGGTCTTATTGTTGTTGTTAGACACATTTCAAAAGGGAGATGAAATTATCCTCTTATTCTCTCATTACTTTTCTTCTCTAGGTTATTCTCTTAAGCATTATTTTACATCACATTAGTTTATATCAAATGAAATATTTTTGAATAATGAAATTATTAAAAGATTATTTCAACTACACACTATAACAAGAAAATATAGAAAATATCTAAAGAGACACCAATATTTTTATAGAAGTTTGATTGTCAAAGAGGAAATCTATCTTGAGTCTATTCCTCTCTTCTCAAGCTCCTAATGATTATTTAATATATTTCACTAGTTGTAGATAAATTATATCACTTTATCTCACAATTATCCCTTTTACATTTAAGTCACTTATTTTTCTCTCAAGAACCTTTACCCAAGTCTTTTCACAAGACTCAACTCTAACTATCAAGATTTTACCAAGAACGTTCACTCCTTCTCTCAATCTCTAACTTAATCCTAACAAGAATGATTTGATCAATATCTTTTGAAAAGATTTACAAAGAAGAAACAAGTACTTATAAGTATGAATTTGCAAGTGCAAGTATAAGAAAATGATGAAATAGTCTTTGGTTTGTGTTAGTGTAGATGGGTGTCCTAGACCAATTTGATTGAGTGCTATGGCATCCACAACTAAACATTCTGTGGATTAGATATTAAAGGGTGACTATTCATCTTAGA
>JANHAO010013657.1:0-15744 GCA_026873985.1 Saraca asoca
GGCCTAAAATCACAACAAGAATCCCTGAAATGATTAATGAGTCTAATCAGAACTCAGCCAACAAACAACTCATTAAAATCTTAATACATTGTTTGATTTTTCCTACCTTCTTTTACAAGTGATTATTAAGATCTTAGTAATTATATTAATATCTAAACTAAATGTATCCATTCAATTCAGACATTATAATTAAAACAAAGAAGAAAGGATGAGAAATGATCAATGGATTGAATGTAGAATGGAGAAACAGAACCTCAATATTAATCTTCAAGTTTCAGCCTCTTTAGACTGATTACAAGAGTTTAAACTTCCATGGAGAGGAAGCACGAAAATTGCAGAGAGAAAAATCAGAAAAATCCAAGTTACAATATGTCCTAATGCTCCACTTAGAAGCTTTTACAAAAAGAAGTTTGCCCAGGAAAAAGGAGGAGACAGAAAAGTTGGTGTAGCAGGTTGCTGCTGCCTGTCCTTTTACATGCTATGTGTTTATTTGCAGGCTACTTTTCTACTTTTGCTTCTTCTTGTCTCTTTTGTCTCTCTTCCAGGTCTCCAACTGGCTAGTTGCTGGCTAGAGCAAAGGGTGTTGCAATTGGGCTCAAGCTCATGACAACTGGGGCTTTAAAAATTTAGTTCTACATCAGTTATTTTTGCAGCAATTCTACCAGTGAATTGCAGACCATATTTCACACCCAAATTGCTGGAATCAAGTCTATAAGCCTTCATGAAAGTTGTGGAAATATGTCTTAGCTTCCATTTGGGATTAGTTTCACCTCAATTGGACTCATATTTCTCTAGATATGGTCTGATATGTGTGCAGAGGTAGGCTGCCCGAGATAGTGTTCTGACAGAATTCTGGTTCTAAATTCAACTCCAATTTCAGATAACCAAACGTGTGATTCAGCCTTGGAGGTCTTCATCAAAGTTGTAGAGAAATCTCTCATCTTTCCTAAAGATAAAAATCACATCAACTGGGTATGTGTAGCTCAAGATATGCTCAGAATACAGAAACTGTTCAATTATGGCCTATTACGCAAAATTTGCAATATGATGCCAATTGACACAAATTCACAAATGCACACTAACATAGCTGGAAACATGTCATTTTAGACTTTAAAATGCTAAGTATGAGGACAAATAAATGTGTCAATATTATGTTATCAATGACCAATCAAACAATCCAAACATTTTCTACTTCCCAGAAAGTTATACTTTCTATAGAACTTTTTATAAACCAAATGACTTCTAAATATTTATGTAAATTAAAATAACATTGTATTAAATGATACAAAAGGCATAATTAAAATGATTATATCATATGCCTTTATTTTTCAATTAAGGTCACATGGTTAGTTCAGAGTATAGAGAGTACCACAACAAGTATTGGATAGTGTCACATAAGATTTTAAGCTTCCATCTCATTAATTTTGTCATCAAATGTTAGAGTTAGATGGACAAAATGACTTAATTAAATCAAATTCAAACTTTCAAGGACCAAATTAAAAATGAAAATTAAATCAGGACTAAATTGAAAAAACTATATATATGAGGGTTTAAAATAGTGTTTTAGTCATGATTCTATCAAATTTTGTCTCCCATGGTATGTAGAATGCTTACCTGACACGGGAGTTTGAAAATATTAAGGTAGCATGCAATGCTCATAGTTTAGAGGTAGGAAAAACAATGGAAGGTCAAAAAATGGTGAAAATTATTAAATGGCATGGCTTAAGGGAAAGTTTATAAAAGTTTTTAAAGGAATAGCTTAATGTTACAAGTTAGTCTTTTGAACTAGTTTAGCAGGCAAATATGCTCAATTTTGGACAAAACTTAGTGAGAAAATAAAGCATGAAAAAGAGGCTTTATGGTACAAGTTTGGGAATGGATTATTTTTCCTAATTTTTCAAATTTTGGGGGCGTTTATATCATTTTAACATAAATTATTTGTCCAGTAAAGTAAAAAAACATATGGTTGTGATCCTTGTATTTTTATCTTTGCATTTATATGAGATGGTGTACTAGAACCCTTTTGAGCCAGGAGAAAAACCCTTATGTCAACTTGAAAAAATATGCTTATTTGTACCATAAAGGCTTTAGTTTAGAATGCTTTTTAAAAGGCAGATTCAATGACCTAGATGGACACTGCTGCACGGACTAGGGATCAGAGTGTGGTGGCTTAAAGACTCCCCTTATACACTCAAAATTATATAATAAGGCATATATTAATAAAATGGAGTTGTCCCTCTCCTTATTTTATAAAAAAATCCCTTCTTGATGTATACTAGAAGCTTCCTATGTGGTACATTTTTGGAGACATGGTATGTACTAATATTTCAATACACACTCATATTTGCTTGTAGACATATTGCACATAAGATTTTGGTTCTTTGGTCGACAAAATCCATAATGTCCCATTTATCTATCCAAGTGTAGCTCAAATTTATTGGAATGCTGGAGTGTAATTGGTGACATGCGTTGCATGGTTTCGGCTAGAGAGTTGCCAACTCGTGACATTCAGATAAGGTATTTTCAAAAACTAAAGACATTTTTTAGATAGTTTAGGGAAAAACCTATAAAATTTAAGATTTTTCCCTTCTGTTTCTCCCCAATTCAGTTGAATGGATGTGGCACGTAATTGAACAAATCCTTGGATTTGTGAGAAGCTTTGATGCCAATTCATCTCTTTAATAATTTGAATTTTGCTACTGAAGAGGTAATTCTTCTGTACTAAGTCAATTTGTACAAATTCTTGGTTAATTAGAGCTCCTTGATCTGTCATCTGTCTCAATTCAAACGAGTTAGTTAAAATTATATCCTATGCTCCTTCATTATCCTAAACTTCTAGGTAATTTATTAAATTTTTGTGCCATGGAAAAGGACCTTAAAACAACGAGAAAAGATTAACAACCTTTGGTTCTTTCACGCTTCAAAGTGGACTTATCTAATATTTGTGTAGTGTAATTTTGTATTGAGAAATATTGACATTATGTATATGATGCAAGTTAAGAGGGAGGGATAAAAGGGAACCACTAAACTAAAATACTTATCATCATTGAATCAAATGTATCTCTTCGAGAGAAGTTATTGGCCTCATATAAGCAAACCTAGAATTTTATCACAACTAAAACAATTAACTAAATGCATAAGAAATTCCTGAACACTAATCCAACTAACATATAAGATATCCTAAATATCAAATAGTCAAATCTAATCTCCTAATTCACCATAATATCCTAATTACAAATCTCAAAATCTCAAATCATAAATTACATAATTGTATAATATGATAATAACAAATAATATCTTCTCATCTCCTACCTTCGCCTCTTTCGAAGAAAACTTATTTTTGAGTTTTAAAAATTGAATTGCAAGCTTACGTTGAAATAAGTCATAACAAAGATTAAAGCGATGATGGAAATCAAATAATTAATTGTAATCTCAAGTTTGCATTTCTTGACTTCATATCAACAAGTTTAATAATGTTGATTGCCTCAATTTTCATTTTGCTCTAAGAAGTGTGTTATCCTCAAGTCCAAACATTAAAAGTTAAGTGGGTTTTGTAATTCAATCCCTCTTCCTTTCATCTCATTGACTTTTTAGTAACTTTTTATGATTCCTTCATTGATTTTAAACTTTATTGAATGCGTGTCCTAGAAAATTGGGTTTATTGCATAGTTTTCTTCACCAAGGAGATTAAACCCTAAATTTTTTCCATATTCTTCATAGCCTCTTTGTACCAAATATTTGGTAAGCTTACCCTACTGTAATATTTTTAAGGTAGACTAGGATAGTTCTGAGCTAACATAGAATATTTTGGGCTAAAACGGGGTTAAAAGACATGTTGGACCACGATTTTATCTAAAGAAAGGTGGCTAAGTCTGAATCAACTGATCGATTGGTCACATGTGGGTGATCAACTAGTCATTCCTAGTCAACTGGTCACTTACAGCCAGTCAAATGGTCACCTCTCGAGGTCTATATAAAGAGAACCTCCTTTAACAAAAATCAGAATTCTCATTTGTATTTAAGTAATTGACAAAAAGCATTGCTCAGTTACATATGGTTTTGGTTTGTGTTCTTTAAGATTGTGAGCTTAAGATAACATTTTTGGCTTATGAAAGCTATTTTATACCTTAAATTCCTTTTGGATTAATTTTTACTTTCTTTTATGTTTTTTTGGTTGCTATAAGGTGATTCCCCAATAGTTAAAGGCCAAGTTCAAAATTAGGAAGAGATTTCGAGGTATAGGTTTTAAGAGGAATTCTTTCCTAGTTTATACCTTTTCAGCTTCTCTTTTTATAAAAATATATGTTTTCAATTTAGAATGAACAAGATTGTTTGATTATATGAAATGTGTTTGCATCAAAGGATGGGCTAGACTAGGGACTAGAAACTAGCTTAAGTTAGATAAATTGGAAACTATGACTTTTCATAATTGATTTAATATGTCAAAAAGATAAGCAAGGACTAATCTAAAGCATTGATCATAATTAAATTTAAGAGTTAGAAGAACCAAACTAGAAAGGGTAGAGCAGACAAGACCAAGATAGATGTAATCTTTATATGAAATAAATTGTATGGCCTTGATAGGTCACCACTGTGAAGCAAGTAAGTTGATGACCTTATATGCCATGTTATTGGGGTATACATATATATGATGTGTCATTGAGAGCACACAATTTATACAATATGTTAATGGGGCATAAAAATCACACAGTATGTCATTGGGGACAATACAAATTATATGGAATGTCATGAGGAGCATTCACTATACTATGTGTTTGAGGATCATAGAACATAATTAGTTATTCCTTTAGATGTTTAACTAGTATGTGTTTGTTTGAATGTGATTTCACCTTGCCTAGTAGGTAAGTCTCATGTTATGCACATCAGATTGTGCTACTGAATGACTGAAGGGTCTTATTACTTTGCTACTAGTGTAGCCATTGTTAATTGCTACTCAAAGTAGCCACTAATTATATGAGATTAATGGTCTCCCTATTTAATGTTAGTATGAAAAGGATGGAATGAAATGAGGATAATGCATGCTAACAGATTCTGGTGAAATACTAGAACATGGAAAGCAATAAATATGAACATTGATTATGTATGCATGTGAATATGAATATGACTATATATATTTATTAAGTACATAAGACATGCTTATATATATATATATATATAAGGTTTCTATCTTAGGGGGGGATAGAAACTCTCACTTAAGGACCAGGGTTGTACTCACTCATTCATGTTTACAATTTTAGATAATGATGTCCCAGTGAATCTTGATTAGATAGGACTCCTACACATTAGAGGTAGGAGATCGATTTTAGTATGTAGATATCAGTAGTAAAGTAATAGGTGCTAGCCAAGCCAACTTAAGATTTTGAATATTTTGATTTTATTTGAGTTTTGTTTTGAAGCATGTTTTGTTTATGACTTGATTTTCCTTAAAGTCATATTTTAATATGTATTTCATAAAGTGCACATAAATAGCAAATATTTTGAATCATAAACTTAGTTTCAATGAAAAGATATTTACAAATGATTCATGAGCTTATAAGTTCTTAGGTTCTCACTTGGCAATTTAAGCCAACCACATTTCCAACTTTAAGGATATAATAAGTTAGTATTGGAGCTTAGGTTAAGTTTGGCTGGCATTAGGGATAGGTTGAGTGATTATGCTTAGGAGTGATCATCACTACTCAGGATTAGTTTAACCTAATCACTACAAGTTTATCAACATCTTAGATATGAAAGCATGAACCTAAAGTTAACTCTTTCATCTTATTTCTTTCAAAACCCTAAGACAAGAATGACTCCTAAAATAAAGGTGAGGAACAAGGTTCGAATTAGTCCCCGAGTGGAAGAAATCGACATAGGGAACATGCAGTTCAAGTAGCTGTGTAGTGCTCCACGAATTTATTAACTAAAGTGGATTAACTTCAACACACTGTGGAAGTATTGGTCCAAGCAATGACCTAGAAGAATCGACAGAATGAGCAAGAACAAATTAATGCAACATGAAGAGAAAGTCCAAGTGTTGCCCTCACCTCCACTTACGAGAGATCCTCAAATCATTGCTTCTTTTGACTTAAGCCCCCAACCTAATAAGTAAACAAAAGGAATGCACATTTAACAAATAAGTTAAAAAAGTTCACGAGAAAGAAAATGTAGAATGAAGAATCATAATCTCACCTTCAAAGATGATTGATTTACTTTGATAAAAACATAAATTTTTTTTCTCTAGACTTTGATTTTTCTAATGAAAAAAAAAAAAGAAAAATATGAAATTTCAGATATTTTGTGCTTTTTTTAATTAGGTTGCATAAAATGTTACTTTTATTTTAGAGATAATAAAGCAATTAAATATTAATTGATTAAGAAATCTTGCTTTTAATTTAAGAAACAAATGCTTAAGGAATATTGCATTATATTCCTAACAGAACATGATGAATTGAATCAAACTGTATGATTTTAAATTAAAGGGAAGGTCAAAGTAATTTTTGTATATTTCATAAGGGGTTAATATAATTTTCATATATGTCAAGGAGAGAGGAGATAAGTGTATTTCCCTTTCCATTTTTTTTAAAATAGTTTGAACTTTGTATAAAGTCTGACAACATTTTTCTTTACACAAAGGTTACAACTTTTAGGAGTTACATTATATTATAACTCTTTTATAAAAATTTAATTACTTAATATGTTTAATTGAAATGGTTAATCATAATCAAATATTTTAATAAGTTATATTTTGTAATTGCTAATAATTTAACTTTATTTGTAGGTATTATGTATTTGTAGCACTAATTTGAAAACAAGGCATTGTTTTTAAAATTTTTAGTTTTAATTATTAGATGAATTGGCGGACGACCCATTTATTTATGTATCAAGTGTCAACTCAAAGACAAACCAAATGTTATTTCTATTGAATCTGGTGAACCATTTACAACATAACTATGTATGAGGTTAACTTAAACTTATGTAAAATGTATTATGTGTATGAGTTGTCATGCCATGTAGTGTCATGTCAAATTCAAAATTTCCACCCCGACCCATAATCGATAGAGAATTAGAAAAGTTATCAAATTTTAATTAAATTATTTTAAGTCATTAAATCAACAATTAAATATGATGATTTTATAAATAAAAATTATATATTTATTAAAAAATTACATAATAATTAACTTATATTATAAATATAAATTCATAATTTATAAAAAAAATAAAAAATGAAATAAATTAGTATTTTTTAATTAATTGGGTATTAAATTTATTCTTTTATTAATTTTTAGTTACATATATATTTATTGGAACAATCCAACAATAAAAAAAAAAGTCTAAAAAGAAAAAAATTAACATGTCAAATTTTCTAATTTATATCCATTCTTTTTGGTTCTGATTAATTTGTATAGATTTAAATCGATTCGACTACTAAAATGATTTAAAATTAATTTAAATTGAAAAGTATAATAATTGAGGGTAAAATTGATTAAACCATCTGATTTAATCTGATTTTTAAAACTTAAATTTGAATAATGTTATTTTTATATTAAAAAAAAAGTTACATTTTTTTTCTCATAAAAACATGCCAACCCACTTGGTGAAACATTAAATCAATAATTGTCAAATGAAAAGAACTATGTGTTACAAATCTTTGAACGGGTTAAGGCATAAACTGTTATGGAATTTTGTGAAAAATAAATTAATTTTGAAAGATTATATATAAATACTTTTAAAAAATTGTATAAAATGTAAAAAAAAAAAAAATGATTCCAAAAGGTTTGGCGAGGCTACAGTCTAAAAAGGTAAATAATACCCGCCTCCAAATCTAAGCCATAAAAAATTAGGTTGCTTTTTCCCGTTGGAATTCAAGTCAAGAATCAACTTCAAGGGGAAGCCAAAAAGATACCAATATGTATGGTGCAAATTATGCGAAGTTTTATTTCTTACTATTGGATTACTCCTTGAATTCAAATTCCATAATAACAATAAAAAAAATAAAAATAATATTATTTATGTGGGATCCATCCATATAAAAAAAAATTAAGTGACTCTAAAAATGTTTTTAAAATTATGTCATTAGCACCATAATTCTAAACCCTCATCCAAACAAGCACCAAGTTTGCTTCCTAGGAACATCAAGTCAAGGATTGCTCTTTCCACTCCAGGAATCTGTACGGGACTAGAGATATGTATGTACAAAAGCAAAACAGATTAGACGCCCATTTGTTAAGCATATAGCTAATTCAGAAATTAACAAGAAGCTCTTCATATAAACAAGGCATAGCAGAGATTTCAGGTTAGTTTCTAATATGTGTATCCGATCTTATGTATGTTTTTTAAGTTTTATTCTTAATTAGACATCCTTAATTAGTTGTTTTTTTCCTAATGACTCAAAAACTCTTATGAAATGAAATGTTTGGAACTTTGAGTGAATATTTTCATTACTTTTTGGCCTTGTGGATAATTTGATTCTTGCATCATTTATCAGAAGAAATTTGGAAAAATGATTATTCTAAATTGACAAAACTCCTAAATTTTAGTTAATACTAAGTTATTTATTCTTATTATTCTTTGAAGTGAGTTAGTCAAACTCAACTCACATAATCTATCTACTTCTTTTAATGAATAAGATTGAACATAGAATTAGACTTGATTTGATAATAAACGAATTGAGTTTGAAACTTGTAAAATTCAATTTGTTTACTACTTATTGTTTAAATTATTAATTAAATATTTTTGTATCCTTTATATAATCAATATCACATGTATATTCTTCAACATTTAGGAATATGATTTTAATTGAAATTGTATAGAATTTTATTGCCTTAGTTTTTTAAGATTTATTAATTTTTATTATGTTTAATTCAATTTTATTCTTTAATAATTATATTTTAATTAAATAAATGAACTCATTTGTTTCATATGTTTTAATGAGTTGAGTTTGATTTTTATTGTTTTAATCTATAAAGTACTCACACTTCATATAATATATGTTGGTATTCGTATTTTTTCGTATCCGCACGTTGAAAATGTCATGCCCCATATTCATATCCGTGCTACCTAAGTTTTAATACATGATAGAGTTTGAAAATCTCAAAACTGAGCTCAAGCTTGTTTTATTCTTGTTCTTGATACATTAAGAGCTCCTAAAATTGTTGGAGTACCAGACTTTTCTTATCTTTTTTTTTTTTTGGATTTTCTTTAATAAAAGTTTGTATATAAACTGTCAAAAAATGAAAATAATTTCCTAAATGTTCTTAATAATTTATACTTTAATTCTCCCAAAAATTTATCTCTAACCCATCCATTGATATATTTATATTCGGTTCATCCGTAAACCCAAAAAATTTTTGTTCAAAGGGATGAGTTAAGTAATAAAATCTTTAAGCCTTCTCTTAATACATTAGATTTTTTGGATTTTTTCCCGTTATTATGGGTAAAAACCTAAATTTGTAATTCTCTATAACACTTGCAGTAATTAAAGGAAAGTCCTTTGGGAAGAAGTGGCACTAGACAATTTTGATTGTTTGTTTTGTAGAGAAAAATCTTCCTTACAATATTAGAAATTAAATTCCACCTCCAACCAGGTCGAAAATCATTAATGAACATATGATTTAAAAACTAATCTAACTACATTAGTTGAGGTTAGATACTATAAAAACAAGGGAGAAGATTCAAGTTTCTACACATGCATCAATAGGCAACATGTTTAAGTTGAAAAAAATAGTCTTTGAAGCATTTTGCACTTAAAATTGAAAAACAAAATCATGTTTTCTGTAATTTGCAGGCAAAGTCATCAGACAACATGTTTAAGACAATTCAAATGTTTGGATTCCCATCTAATATTTCTGCTGAGGAGATAAAGGAATTTCTAGAGCAACATACAGGCAATGGAACTGTTTGTGCTTTAGAAATTGAACAGCAGTCCGAAGAAGAAGTTCCTAGAACAAGTGCTAAAGTTCAATTCATAAGCAGAAGAATTGTTGAAAAAATCTTAAACTTGGTAACTCAGAAGTTCTCATATGGAAATGAATATCTGAATGCTGTAGAAATGAATCATGATATTGTGCCAAAGCCAAAGATCTTTCCTCATAGCATTGACGATATATCAGTGCACTTTGGATGTCAAATATCAAAGGAAAATTTCAGTGTGCTCTGGAAACATCCAAATGCTTTGGTTAAGTTTGGGTCCAGACTGAGAAAAATGTACATCCTTTTCAATTATTTGTCTGTGGATTACAAGCTTGTGATTTTTTCAGAAAGTATAAGGAAGATTGAGCTGCATTTTCAACATGGTCAAGCCAAGAAGTTTCTGCTTTTTCAGGTTAGCCATTTTATTCTATTACAATTTAGAGTGTTAAGAATTCTGGATCATACTCACTTCTTTGTAGAAAAATAAATGTGCATTATAAAGATAATCTCCTTTAATAGTTTGAAGCTGCAATTACAATTTGGGATTTATACTAATTGAAGTACTATGATCAGTTCATCTTCTATTCCATTTTCTTTTACTTGTTTGCAGATTAAAATTGGACAATATAAATTCATACAACATGTCTCACTAATTCACTGAATGTTTTGGTTTGTATGACAAAAGCAAAATGCTATTAACCTTTTTCTTCCGCTTCCTTCTCAATTGTAGTTACTTGGCGCTCCTCGGATCTACGAGAAAGAAATGTCAAAGATTAACTATTTCAAGGAGGCTCAGGATGGCCATTGGTTCAGGACACTGGATTTCAGCCCGGAAAGCTGCATCGGACAATCTTCTGCTTTATGTTTGGAGCTTCTACAAATGGCCGAGATTCCAAATTTCCGTCGCCATTATGATAGTTATCAAGAACATGACAGCTACTTTAACTTGGAGATGGGTTCTAGTTTCTCTTGCAATTCAAATCTTGTTCCCATGGTGACTCCACCAGAAGGATTTAATTTGCCATATAAAATTTTGTTCAAGGTCAACTCCTTAGTTCAGCATGGAGTTCTTCCTGGGCCAGCAATTGATATCAATTTCTATCATTTAGTGGATCCTCACAGAATAAAGCTTGAATACATAGAAAGTGCTCTCGATAAACTGTTTCATATGAAAGAATGCTGCTATGGACCTGCAAGATGGCTGGAGAAACAATATGAAAAATACTCAACATCCAGTGAATTTCACATTCCTCCTGTCATTCTTTTGGATAATGAATTGGTTTATGTGCATAGAGTACAAATAACTCCATCCAGAATATATTTTCGTGGTCCTGAGGTGAATCTTTCCAATCGTGTTTTGCGTAATTTTCCTCAAGACATTGATAACTTCCTTCGTGTTTCTTTTGCTGATGAGGATTTGGATAAACTTCATTCAATGGATATGTTTCCGCCTTCATCTTCTAGAGATGCAGAAAGGGCACTAACAAAACTACATGAAAGGGTACTTGATATTCTTCAAAATGGCATATCCATAGGTACAAAGAAGTTTGAGTTTCTTGCCTTCTCTCCAAGTCAATTGCGGGATAATTCTCTCTGGATGTTTGCTTCAAGAAATGGACTTACTGCATCTGACATCAGAAATTGGATGGGTAATTTTCAAGAAATTAGAAATGTCGCCAAATACGCGGCTAGGCTTGGTCAATCTTTCAGCTCTTCCAGGAAAACATTGTCTGTAAGTAAACATGAAATTGAAATTATTCCAGATATAAAAGTGAGAAAGGATGAAACCACGTACTGTTTCTCAGATGGAATTGGGAAAATATCAGCTGAATTGGCTCAAAATGTGGCCAGATTGTGTGGATGCGGGGATTCTGTTCCATCTGCATTTCAAATCAGATATGGAGGTTACAAAGGTGTTGTTGCAATTGATCCAACTTCTTCAAAGAAATTGTCACTAAGAAACAGCATGTGCAAATACAATTCAGAAACCATAACATTAGATGTCTTGGCATGGAGCAAATATAAGCCTTGTTTCCTTAATCGTCAAGTAATCACCCTTTTGTCCACGCTTGGAGTTAAGGATCGAGTGTTTCTAAGGAAGCAAGGAGAAATTATAAAAAAGCTTGAAAAGATAGTAAATGATCCAATGAGAGCACAGGCAGCATTGGATTTTATGTTCTCAGGAGAGATCATAGGTGTTGTGAAGGAAATGATCATTTCTGGCTGTAAGCCAAGTAAAGAACCATTTCTTTCCATGATCCTACAAACATTATGTGCATCAAAATTGCAGGAACTTCGTCTTAAAACTAGGATCTTTGTTCCGAAAGGAAGAGCATTATTAGGATGTTTGGATGAAACTAGAACACTGGGGTATGGACAAGTGTTTGTGCAAATTTCTAACCCCAAAAATAAGCAATTACATGGCTTTTCCTCTCTTGCTTTCAATGAAATTGTAACAAAGGGAAGCAAACACATTGTCAAGGGAAAAATAGTTGTAGCCAAAAATCCATGCCTACACCCCGGAGACATCCGGGTTTTAAGAGCAGTGAATGTACCCGCGCTGCATCACATGGTGGACTGTGTTGTTTTTCCACAGAAGGGGAAGAGGTGAGTCTGTGATATTTCTACACAGTCTAAAGCATATTATGTAAATAATCATTTAGAATTTAGTAAAAGACACATTCAGGCTTATAGTTTGTTGATTACATGAAATAGAAGTTGCTAATTCAAAATAATCATATGAGTCTTTTGACTGAGCCACTAATCACAAGTTGCTACGACTTTATGACATCGTTTTGGACTTCTTTTCCCTTTCTTGTTCTAGGATAATTAGAATAGTTGGCATGATCATTACAGAATTGTTGTTGTCTTCTAAAGTATTCATACAGATTGCCAAGTTAGGCTGCATTGAGGTATTTAACACTCTCCAAAATTAATTGATTTCTCATGCCAGACCCCATCCTAATGAATGTTCTGGAAGTGACTTGGATGGAGATATCTACTTTGTTTCCTGGGATCCTGATCTTATTCCTCCTCGTCAAGAAAAACCGATGGATCATGCACCATCTCCATCTATCAATCAAGACCATGATGTCAAATTACAGGTATTGATTTAATAATAACATGTATCCAGACAAATCTAAAAGGCTTTTCAATACTTTTTCTTGTGGAAAGAGATTTTATCTTGTTTATAGCTAATTTAAATAAGTTTTTAGCTACTATAAATCACTGCTCTGCTGTAGGAAGTTGAGGAATTCTTCACTAACTACATAGTTAAGGACAAACTGGGGATTATTGCAAGTGCACACACTGTCTTTGCTGATAAGGATCCTCAAAAGGCAACGAGTCCTTCCTGTATAGAGCTTGCAAAGCTGCATTCAATTGCTGTTGATTTCGCAAAAAGTGGTGTGCCAGCCGAAGTTCCGTACCATCTACGTGCGGAAGAGTATCCAGATTTCATGGAAAAGCCTGATAAGATCAGTTATAAATCAAAAGGCATACTAGGAAAGCTTTATCGCCAAGTGAAGGATGTCCGACTACAAATAAGCCCTATTAAGTCCTTCACTAGAGAAGCAGCAAAGAAGTTATATGATTTTGACATGGAAATAACAGGCTTTGAGAAATATATAACTGATGCTTATAAATACAAGAGAATGTATGATTACAGATTGGGGAATTTGATGGATTATTATGGGATCAAGACAGAAGCTGAAATAATTAGTGGAAATATCTTGGAGTTGTCAAAATGCTTTGATGAAAGGAAGGATTTGGAAGGAATTCACTATGCTGTGAGGTCATTGAGAAAGGAAGCTAAGGCCTGGTTCAATGATATGATAAGAAATTCAAGTTCTGAAATTGATGATACACTTGCAATAGCATCAGCTTGGTACTATGTTACATATCATCATAGCTACTGGGGATGCTACAATGAGGGGCTGAACAGGGATCATTTTCTAAGTTTCCCATGGTGTATACATGAAAAGCTTGTCCAAATCAAAAGGTTGAAGGCCAGTTGTAGCGCTTATGGACTGAACTTATGGGCAATGCCAAAGCATTTGCCTGTAATTTTATTTTGCATCTTGTTTTGGTTCATTATGGTGTTGAATTTAAATGACCCATGAAGAGGATTCGTAAATAAAGAGTATTAATTATTCATATACTATATGAGGGTGTAAGTTTGAATTCACTGCTGTAAAATGATAAATAAAAAAGGATAAAATAAGTAATATGTAAAAGAAATCTCTATAATTTAGAGTTGTTTATTCTGGAAGAAACACTACTAACATAATGTGTAATATTATAAGAGCCAAGGCTCTTCCACGTTGGACACAGCTAAGGATTATATATAAACCTCTTCTATCATTGTGGTTTCCTTTTGATTAGCTTCAAATTCCAATCTTGCTTTAATAATCTTAAAAGTTAGGAATTTACAATCATGTTCAAACTTTCTCAATTCTAGCTAACCCCATATTTAAATGAGAAGAAAATAAAAGAAGAGAAAAAAAAATTAGTAAGAATATAATTTTGTTTCATCTTCTTTGCATAGGATGAAAATGTGAGAAAAAAAATATAAGATAGGTAAGGTTTTGTATTTAAATGATGATGTAAAATACCACACATTCCTTAATAAAATAATCAATATTATTTTTATAAGGGTAAAATTGTCAAAATAATTTTAAGTTTCTACTCATTTTCTCTTCAAAATAGAATATGTATAATACTTCATTTTCTTATTTAAATCTCTCTAACTTTAATATTGGAAGGAGCTTTAATAGTGTTCACTAAATAAATCTGTGTACAGATGATTTTCTGTCACCATGTCTAATCATTGGAGATTGGAATGTTCATCATGGTAGAAAAAGGTAAGAATGTTTTAAACTGTAATAATTTTTAATTAATTTTTTTATTAAAAATATCACATGTTCTTAAATGATCAATTTTTTTTTAAAATCAATTATAATTGAGTTTAGGAATGATAAGTTAAAAAATTATTTGTTTGACACTAGTACGAGCCAATTGATTTGTGTGTAGCCAAAAGGCCATATGGCACTTTTTGACGTTTCGAATGAAGCATGGAAACAAATTTGTCACTAGCAATCGATAACTTGAAAATTTAATATTGTTGCAAAAGGATGAAGTGATACTGATATTTTAAGTGGCATTTGATGTTATTTTGAATTTTTTTTTTTTTATGTTTTGAATTCAAATTTTGTATATATATTAAATAATTTGTCTCTCTTTAAAGAAAAAAAAAAAGGTGTTTATTATTCCTTGGAAAGAAGAAAAATCCAACGGAAATATTAATTAGACACTAAGGTGCCTGGCCCAAGTTTGATATGGGCTTATTCAGGAAAATTTTAAGTGTCTAGCTAATTCGCCTATGAGCAGAATCACAAGATGAAGGGTGTGTTTGAGAAAAATAATCGATAAGTTAGCTGAAAATTTATAAGTTAGTTGAAAATTGAAAAATTAAAATGTGTATTTGACACATAAAAAAAGTTAGCTTTTAACTTATTGACTTGATTAAATAATTTTTTTTCCTATTTTAGAGGTATTTGATACATTAACTTTTTGAAGAAAAAAAAAACTCTCTTTTAAGAAGTTACTCCAAATAACGTTTATCTTATTAAAATAGAGTTTTTAATTATTTTTTTCAAATTTATTCCTTTTATTTTAATTAATTGACAACCCACTCCCAATTAATCAATATAAATATCAAATTATTTGAAAAGATAATTTATGAAAACAAAACTCAAGCCCTTTTTATGTATCAATATTTTTTTATAATATTATACTATTTTTAATGTTTGCTCTTTTTTCACAAAGCTAAAA
>JANHAO010013658.1:0-15727 GCA_026873985.1 Saraca asoca
TTTCAATTGGACTGGGCCTAGGTCTTTCCTCACTAAAATCCTAGAGTTATAAAGATAACAAAAGGGGATTAGTGAGGTGTCATAATAACATACAACAAAAAGAGGTAGTCAAATTTAACAAAAGAAAAAAGGTTTTCTCTGCGTTTAGAAACCATTGAGAGATCCTAAAATTGGAGAGGAACATTTCCTAGCAGAGGTGTGTTGTGTGAGGCAATTCCATTCGTATAAATGAAGTTTTGTTTTGCTCACATATGGATACCATAGAGACACGGATCTGCTATTTTGTGTTCGTGATTTTGCATCAGCTACAGCCTTCTGTTCATGTTTTGGATTAGCACGCAATCCTTGCATTAAACCACAGCATCATAGGAGAGGAGGATTCACCAATATATGTTGCTATTTTTTGGATCAAACCGCAACACCATAAGGAGTCATAACTTGTGTTGCAGCATTCTGCAATAAACGTAACACATAAGGTAACATTCTAGACCAAACTGGTTTATATTCTTCACATGGATCCTTGGCTAGGTTTCAATTTTTTTTAAAAAAATTCCGCTATGCTTGCTACTTGAAACCCAACAAATTCTTACTAATTTCATCTTAAATTGGCCAACCAAGTCAAGCATCCAATTAACCCTTATTGTTAAATCAATTGAAGGCCAACATCTCAACCAATTTACCAATAGCATTAAGATTTGAAAATACTAAGTCCAATTAACCAATTTACACCAGCAAGAAACTAATTAATTACCTTTAATTCTTTAGAAAAATTTATTTACCCCAATAGCAAATCAAAACCTTATTGCTACCCATATCCAAATAGCGACAAACAATAACATTGCCTATGAAAATTCAACTAGTAGTAAATCACAATGAATAATTAATTAATAGACCCTATTAACTAATCATCCAAAGCAACTACAACCAGTAAAATAGAGAATCAAATTAGAAATAAATTGATGATAAAAGTAACTCTCTTAATCTACAAAAGAATTGATGCAGAATTTCCCTTAGATTGAAATGGAAGCTTAGTTACATATTAGCCTAAAAATAAAAGGCATCAATAAAGGGAAAGAATAATCCTAATTAGGACTAAAGTTTTATCTTGCTAGAGCTCCTCTCCTTCACCAAAATAGAGACAATGAAAAATGAATCTATAAGTTATTACAATTGTGGCTCAACTGAGCACTTACAGAGCTCACTACACTGCCTCTTGATTAGGCTTGTGCTTAAGGCTAGAAAGAGATTTAATTAGATGCGGATCCCTTCATATGAAATGTATCTTTGTCTCTTAGGAGTACAATGGCCTTCAAGTTGCATAAAAAATTGATTCCAAGCTTAAGTTATGGGCCAAAAGCTAAGACAGCTTTCCAAAATAGTCCATCCCATAATAGAATTTAATAATCCACAACCATAAAATTAATTCAAAATGGTGTAATTTGACCTCATGAGAATGGTTCTTAGCTATCCTATGGGTTTTAGTTTGCACCAAATTAATGGGTGGAGTTCCACTTATGATGAAAATACTAAAATTTGTTCTTGGTCATAGGACAATACTTTATTTCAGTTTGTAGGCTTTATTTGACCTTCAAAATGGTTGAATTGGACTTGGGACTTTTCATGAAAATTATAGATCTTTCTCTTGGCTTTCTAATGCCATAAGAATCACCCAAAACTGAGTCCAGAACTCAAGATACACCTAAAAACTTGAACTAGTCTGAAATAATTCCAATTTATCAAATTAAGTTAGTTAAGCACAAAAATTGAACAAACCACAAAATCAATTTTAAGTATCCAATTAAGCACATAAAGATGACAAAAGAATAAGTATATAGGAATATAAAATATGTAAACTGTATTCATTGGTCTTATTTGAAGTTTTAATTAATAAGAGCCCAACAAAGATTTTTTATCCTCAAAGAGGATTACAACAAGGTGATCCTCTTTCTCTTTATCATTTTATTTTCTACTATGACATTTTATGAAGGCTTCTATTCAAAGTTAAAAGTGAGAATAAATTTCATAGGGTTAAATTTTCTAGGAATGGTCCTTTGATTAGTGATGTAATGTTTGCAAATTATATCATTATTTTTATCAGAGAAAATGCAAATAGGGAGTCAATTATGGAATATCATTCATTCTTAGGAGTTATGGTCTAGCTAAAAATTTAATATGAATAAGTCAGGTGTTTTCTTTTTAAAGAATGTAAGGTTGGTTACTCGGAATGGTTTGGTCAATTTCCTAGGGATTTCTCAACTTAATAAAAATGTTTGGCATCTAGGAATTCCAATGCTCCTCTCAAGATCCAAGGTCCATGATTTTAATTTTTCAATGGAAAAAGCTCAGTCTAGATTGTCTAATTGGAAGATGAATTCTCTTTCTTGGCCTAGTAGAATGACTATGATTTCATCTGTCTTACTACAACTTCCTAGTTATACTATGTTAATGCTTGAAGTATATATCAATGTTACATTAAAGTTGGATACAATTTTTTTTATAGATTCTAAAACAAATTGAAGTATTTTTGTCCTAAATGTGGGGAAACTTTGTCTCAATCAGAAATTATGGAATGTTTGGGTTTCAAATAGTTTAAACATATTAATTCTACTTTGCTCTCAAAATTGACATGGAAATTTGTAATTGATTCAAAGGCTTTATGAGTCAAGCATCTCAGAAGTAAATATGTGAAATCAATTAGTTTTTTAGATGCTCCTTTCTCTAATGGGTCCTGGGTTCAGAAAGTATTCAATAAGGTAAAAAATTAATTTCTTAGGGTTGTTGTTTTATGGTAGGAGATGGGTGTAACATTCGATCTTTGAAGGACTCTTGGTTGCTTGAGTGCGTTGGTTTTAAGACTAAATTAAATGAGGGTTTGGTTTTAAATGAAAAATTCATGGTAAATAATTTAATGATTCCTAATTTGCAATTATAGAATTCCCAATTAATTTACCAATTATATTAGTTCGAAGATGCTAATCATATTCTCAAAATAGTAGTTACACAATCAAGTAAGACAAATGTTATTGGCGATAAACTAATTTAAGTGGTTTCATAGTCGAGTTTGCATATAAATCATTCATTACTTTCCTAGCCAACATAATCAACCTAATACATGGAATCAATCATGGAATATCAGTGTTCATCAACATCTTAAAGTTGTTCTATGCAGTTTTTCTAGTGGAGTTCTACCTAAAAAAGAGAGACTAGGATAGATGAAGAAGGAGACACCTTAAGCCCATTGTGCTACTCAATTACCAAAGCAGGGGTCAAACCGTGTGGGATAACTCAAATCATTTGGTTTTGATTCAAAGATTTAAGTATTACTAGGCTTTAATCATCATCATTCATAAAGTTTATGACTACATTTGTAATTGGAAGCCATAGTCTATACTTGATTGATGATCCTAATCTTTAATGCAGAATGACATGTAACACCCTCGTAGAGTAGGTCAATACAAGGTCAAACTAGAAAGGTGTTAGAGAACTGAAATGGATTTGAATATAGACGCAGATAGGAATTGGATCATGGGTTGGTTAGGCCGAAATTTCAGGCCTAAAACCTGGATCAACCGATTGACCAATTAATCAGGTTAGCAAGTCAATTAGTCATGCATTGACAGGTTGACCAAACCATTCAAAATGCCTATATAGGGAGACTGCCCTTTAACAAAATTCAAAACCCTCATTTGCAATTAAGTAACTCTTAAAGAGTATTTCTTAGCTAAGAAGGGTTCTAGTTCATGATCTTCAAGGGTGTGAGGCATAAGTAATGTTTTAATTTTGATCTTTTTTCTTTTTTTGTTTATTTGATTGTTGCAAGGTATTTCCTTAAGAGCCAAAGGCCAAAAGCAAAACTAAAGGAAGGCTCTGAGGTGCAGGTTCTAAGAGAGCTATCTTACTAAGGTGAGTGGGGTTTTCTAATCTCCAGGCTATGTTTTATTCAAAAACTATATGTTTTTGAAATTAGCCCAAATGATTTTCTATTATGCTTGGAAGATTAGCAAGAAAACCTAGATAATTACATCAAGTCTAAAGAATAAACATAGATTTACTAGAAATGTTTGATACATGGGATTATTGTATCTATGTAAGGGTGAGCTCAACTTAAGGCTTGCCATACGGTTGGAACCTAGTCCTAGTCAAATATACTAGAAATTTAATTTTTCTCATAAGTAAATTAATTAATTATTGGATAATATTAATAATAAAGAAAGAATGATTAAAGACTAGTAGATCTAGAAATCCAGGATAGTAAAATTAGATAAAGCATTCTAAACTCAAATAAGATGATTTGTGTATGACTACTGATACAAAGTAAGCTATGGAAGACTTATGTACACTAGCAAGATGAACTTATTGATTTTATGTCATTGTGGCTAATGACTCATAAGGCATGTGTGATGTAGGACATCACATTTACATAGTATGTTGTTAGGGGCCTATAAACATATGGTATGTCATTAGGGGCATACAACTGTGTGATATATCATTAACGGCATACATCTTCATCACTTTCTTCCATTTGATTCACATAATATTAGTGTATGTATGCTTGACCTATCTTTTAGGGCTGGTAAGATGTGTATTGAGCAAATGTTTCATGTTGGATTAACTCAAGGATCCTATTCTTTGATAGATTGTGGCGGTTATTGCTCATCATAATGATCAGCTTACCATTCTACCCTTGTTTGATAGATGTTTGTTGGAATGAGACATAATATGTTAGAAAAGAAATGCATGATAACATAGAACATGATAAATTAAGTATAAGAGAATAATGAATATGATTATGCATGTGTTTGTGTACCTATGAGTGTGTGTATATGTATTTATATATATATGATACATGACAGTTTCTGCCCTAAAGAGGGTTGAAACCTTTACTTCATTGACTATCAAGGTTATACTCACCCCATTCCTTTAATATTTTTAGTTTATGGAATTCCTATGGAATGTCTTAGTTAGAATAGACTCCTCTTTATGCATGTGTATGACACCAGGTACATGATCTCCTTAATTACTTCTTTAGTGATTATGTCCTTCTAGCCAAACAAAGGTCGAAAAGTTTGTGATTTATGAAATGATTTTATTTATTTTTAATTTTAGAGAAATGGTCAATGAAAATGATTTTATTAAAAATATTGCATCTCATATATTTAAATTAAATGCGTGCAAATTATATTTTTAGCATTTTCTTCAAGATTTTTAAAATATAAAGGATTTATGAAAAGCAAAATGCTTATGCATTTGGAGGCCAACACCTAGTAATACATTGCGATCACATTTTCTCACATCCCTAATTCTCGAGGGGTGACCCACAAATCAATGGCTGGTAACTCATATGCAATAAATCCTTTATTAAATACTTGAATGAAAATTCAATAATAAAGTGTGCACTTTATTTCAAAACCATGTTGAAAAATCATATGCAGAGGAAATATAAATAAACTGAAATACATGCAAATGTTTGGTTGAAATCATGACCCATAAAAATTCAATAGAAATACATGCACTTTAATTCAAAACCATGCTAAAAAAACATATGCAAAGGAAACATAAATAAACTAAAATAGAAATAAATGTTTTGCTAAAATACTGACTCATAAATGATAGGGTCAACTTGGCTGACTACTAGCTCTATGCTCTAATAAACCTGCTTGTTGAAATGTACTTCCTACCTTTAGTAAGTAGGAGTGGGTCTTACCTGATTAGGATCCTTAAAACATTGAGTGTCTAAAAAATGTAAAAATAAAGAATGAGTACAGCCACAATACTCAGTGAAGTAAGGGTTTCTACCCTCCTTTAGGTTGAAAACCTTTTGGCCATAAGACTTATATAACATCAACATATAAGTATGTATATAATATTATACACACACACACACACACATAAATATTGATATATTCATAACATGCAACATTCTTGCATAGTCATAACTTTTCCTAAAATTGAACTAAGTGATCATATACTTCCTATCAATATAACATACTCATAAAAGTGTCAACCAAGGGCTTAAACTGTCATCTCTGCTAGACAAAAATGTAAATTATACTACCATGTTGGATCATTAGTAGGAGCTATGTTCACTGATTACTTATAGCATGATAAATTGATAACTTGTAATTGATTTGTCCCTTGATACCATACATGACATTTCTTGTAAATTTGTGCCTTTTTTCACCTAATCATAGGCCTCCTATGGCATTGTGTGGCCACATACATGAATATACATTTCTAGTACACACAGGTCCTCTAATGTCCACTTATTAGTAGCAATTTATAATCATAGCCAACCTTGAGTTTCTTTTGTAGGTCTAACAATGCTTATCTTACCCTTTTCTACCTTGGCATTCTAGTAGCTTATTTCTTACTTTAGTCTTCACTAAATAATTAATTAAATTAAATATGAAAATATTTAGATTATTAAGTCAGACTTGTGATTTAATTCCAAGCCTTCCTTCCTTTGTATACATATGCATAGCACATAAAACAAACATTCCTAATATTTCTAATTAATTATTAGGCCTAAAGCATTTATCTAATTCTTTTAACAAGCAAAAGATAATTTTTTTGGGCTAATTTCAAAAAAATAATTTTAATAAAATGAAGCTAGAAGTGCAGAAAAACACGATCACCTTAATAATTGAGAAATCTTCTAAACCTAATGTTGGGGCCTTTATCGTAATTTTGATTTGAGCAATTGACTATTGGGGGAACTTTAACAATCAAGAAGGAAATCAAAGGCTAAGGAAGAAAAAGAATTTAAGGAAGAATATGACTTTTTTAGGCCAAAACCTTTACCAAGGATTAACACCCTTGTAGAGTGCAAAGTAGAACCCTTTTTACCTGAGCAACGCTCTTTTAGAGCTACTCAATTGCAAATAAGGGTTATGGAAAAAGTCAGAGTAGCTACTCCTTATATAAGCTTATTAAGGTGGTCGGTTGACCAGTCCATGCATAGCCAGTTAGCCTCACAAGATTGTACCAGTTAGTTGACCACCCCTTAAGACCTGGTAGACTAGTTAGCTCAAGTGCCAAGACTGTACATAGCCTGAAATCTTAGTCTAACTTGTCCAGTGGTTCCATCTTAGCCATGAGTTTTGAGTTTTAAAGTTTACTATTGTAATATCCTGAAATTCAGGGGTATGATTAGCACAAATCATCCTATCATGATTTGCAAACCCATAAGCATAACCTTGCTAAAATTCCTTTAATCTTTTGAAATCATGAAAATAAATTTGGAAAATGATTCTTGATGCCTTTTTAGAAAAATCCATTATATTCACAATTTCTATGAAAATGTTTCTTTAAATAATAACTTTTAAAATTAAAATAAAATCCTTTTCATATAACTCTTTGCATATCTAAGGATCAAATATTCAATTAGCAGACACTAACCACCAAAAGCAAATAAAAAAGACCATGTACCTGATTCCGATCACATATAATATCCTGAAGTATCTCCAAATTAAGATAATTTTCAAATGACTCATTAACCTAAAAATGTTAATGAGAGGGGTGAGTACAATCACTTAGTGAGCAATATGCAAACTCAACTTTAGGTTCAAAGTTTTTTTAGTGATTCTTGTACATATATGCATAGACATCATAAACTTCCATATCTGATCTTTCATTTCTTACTAACTATCTTTATCTTTGTTATCTATTCTATCACATCATAGACATAACAAAGTCCAAAATCATTATATTTGTTTTTCTAAGTCATATTAGATGGCCATGTACACTCACATCATCTTACTTTACTAAGTCATATCTAATGACCATGTGAGGTTCATCTTTTATTATTATGCTGACAATAAGGATTACTGAGAGAGTGATGTTTCCTTAACTTTAACTTTGAATTTTCTTTAACTGGACTTTTCTCTATCTCATAGGACCTTTCATAACTTTTGTGTCTTAATGCACCAATCCCATGACCCCCTATTACATGGGTGACCATCATACATCTCCTAGTGCATGCAAGTCCACCAATATCCTTTGCCAGTTCACATACATGCATACACATACTTACATCTCTTGGCATTCTTATCTCCCATCATATTATACCTTCTTATCTACCCATGACTAACCCATGTCTATGTCAAACATTCTCTCTACTATTATCCTTCATAACGCTTCCTAGATGATGTAATGAGATTAGATTTTAGAAATACTATTCTTAAAAGAAATCCTCATTTTCTCAAAGAAAACAAATGCAAACACTTTCATAAAATAATATTTATTTCAATAAAAACCATAAAATAGTAATATATAATAATATTTTTAAAGAAATAATTTCTTAGTTTTTAGAAAAATAATGATTCTTATAATTTTCTTAAACATAAGAAGTCTTAATAAACAATTTTGAGGAAATAAAATTAGAAATTCATGAATCTTAGTTTTCTGAATCATAGAGTAAAACTTTTCATAACATTTAATTAGTTCATGACATTCATGCCCATATGCACATGCAAAGCTGGGATTTCTAGATAAATCCACAACTTATACCATTTCTATATCCCCTTGGTATAACCCATTTCATACATAAATTAATCAATCATAAAATCATGTAAGAAATCAAATTTTTAAGTTCTAGTCTGAATCTACCTTCCTATACACATTTTTGCCTATGCTTAAATTCATCAAATCTTATATTCCAAGTCTATTACTAGTCTAATCTATGATCTCATGGCCTATTTAGGTCTTATGACAATTCATAACTCTTTTTTTCATTAATTTAGGCTTAATTGTAATGGTTTAATTCTTTAGCCACATTCCCCATCTCTAACAATCAAACTACATTTGATAATTTTCAAAAATACATACTTTATATGAAAATGTAGCCAAAAGGGTGGAATCCCACTCACTTGATCATATGGATTCTCCACATTATGTAAGGCATGAGGCAATCCCTAGTATTACATCTGGCTTCTGCCTTAGGCCTAGATGCAAAGTGGCGAAAATGTGATGAAGACAACTTAACTAATTAATTCTAATCTAAAAATAATAGGTGAGATCAAAGGAAATCAAAAACATGAATTGCTTGGTCAATTTACCTCAAATTCATTTTTTTTAGATTGGAGACTATGTTAGAGATTTTTGTCAATGAGGTTTATGTTATGCCTGAAGCCCAACTACACTAGGGTTCTAAGACTTTGAATTTCATATGTTTAGCTTTTTTTTACCTGAAACCAAGTGGTCACTTGCTCTTAAAGATCCAGTTGACTAGTTAGTCCACCCTTGGGGATTATGTCAGTGGTCAACTGGCTACCTTTAGGACTATGTTCAAACCCAGTCAAGTTAACTTGGAAATGTTACAAATTCATCCTTGAATTGTCCCTTTTGTATATTTTAGGTTTTAGGGGCTTATCTCTATTCTATCCTAGTAGTTTAATTAATCGTTACGTCCTTAATCTTTACTTCATTCCTCAACTACTTCTCTAGGTGCCATTTCTCATCTCTAGCTAGTACTTAATCATGTTCTCTTTTGTAATCTCATCTATCCTTATCGTTGACTTATCTCTGATTCATTTTCCTTTATATTGATCTTATGCCTTCCATCAATCTTTTGCTATATTACTCTAACAATTTTTAAACTACTTTGGTGCTTTCTAACTTGCTTGATTCTTGTCCTTAATATTAAGCCTCCTTGAATTATATCTTATCTATCATTTATCCTAATCCATTACTACCACTTATTTTATTAAATGCTAACATCATTGCATGCCTAAATCTTATGCCTTCTTTTCATCTTCTATATATCTCTTGTTAATGTGATCCTATCTTTTATTCATTTTTTCTATAAACCATATTAGCTATATTAGATACTTGTTCACATACACATATATCATATCTTTAACACATTATGCCCTTAATTCTTAACTACTTTAATAATATAGCATAACATTCATAAACAAACAAAGGTACCTCTTTGGGCATTTGTTTTAGTTGGATCCTACCATGCCTTTTGCATTTTCCTGATTAGTAAACATACAATCACATTATAGTTATTCATATTATTTCATCTTCTATCTTGTTCTTTCTTAATTATGGCATTCCCTATGATGCCTTTATTTTCCATTGCATGGAATTTCATAACACATAGTAGCAACTGAGTATAATTCATGCAATTATGAAAGAAGTTTTAAGTGCATAATTCTTCAATGAATTTCGAAGCATATTTCACCATAAGGTGATATCATCTAGATGCAATGTAAATAAAGAAAAATCAAACAAACTACATAATCCAAATCATGTACATCATCATCCTCTATCCAAAAAATGAAATCTTACTAGCCTACCCTGATCCTTGGCGGTTTATCACTCATCAATCCTTATCCTCTATATAAAAGGCATCATATAGTTAGTCTACCTTACCCTCAAAAGAATTCATCCTCTGCTCATGTGACCAAGACAGCAGTTGGTGCTGGTGCTTATTTGCTACATGAGCTTATATAGCTTGTCAATCATATACCCATCCTAAGACAGCTCCATATAATGTCTCCTCATACTAAAGGTGACTTTAGAGGGACTTAGGACTGGGTCTACTTGTCCATGATTAGTAGCTTGGTCTAACTTCTCTTTTATATCATCCTTAGGCTGGCTCCTTTATCTCATCCATATCAGTCAAGCTCCTAGAAGCTATTAATTTGTTTCTAACCAAAGTTCTCGAACTTGTTAATTGATATAGGTCCGGAGAAAGTCACATCAACCTATCCTAAATCATACCCTTATGACTGAAAGACCCTTATAAGGATTAGTCCATAAGGTAGGGAACCTTGGGACATGCCCATTGCCACAACTAGCATATGACTCAAAATGGTGTAGGGGAGGTTAAAGGGATGTCCGGCTCAGAGATGTGAAAACATATGCATGCCAATGTAGGTGAGAGAGAATTTATGTCCTCCTCGAGGTAGAATGATGTGACTGATAAGGTTATGCAAAGTTCTAGAAACCAAAGGTAGATCAAGAATAGATGGCCTACCTTGACCTTTAGTCATTTGCCAATCTATGATCCATCTTAACTATTGCTAAATGTCTAGAGATTCGTTAGTGTTTTAGTTTTAAAACTTTTGGGCTGTAGTCCCTTCATATAGGCATCTGAACATGCCTTGGATGATAGATTATGTCAAATTTGATGTGTCTTCCTTAGACAAATGAGAGTTGAACCACTGGGTTGTTAGACACCTTTCACAAGTCACAAAGAAGTATTTGACGATTTTCTCATGGTAGGCATCATCACATGTCATGAATGTAGCTGCCTTTGTGCTTTAGTGGTTTTAGTACCTATTCATATAGAAGAAATGATAGGTGCCTAAATTGAGGTACTTAGACTCCATTACATCTCTGGTCCTTATGGTTTGCTCATATCTCTGTGCTACATTTTGATTAAGAAATAAGGTAGGATCAAAGTTTATCAAAGCTTACTCAGTCATTTAGGTGAGTGCTTGAGGTTTAGAGAGAAATTTGAGCAAGGCTTCGCTGGGTTATCACTTTTAAGAGGAGAGATAATAGAAAAAATAGGAGAGCTTTGAAAATTTTCATTTAAAATGAGAAAGCAAGGAGGCAAGCCTTAGATAGGTTGCCTAGTTTGGTTGGTCAACTAGTTATTAAGGGTTTTGTTGATGACCCCTATTTGATTGAGTTAGTTGATGCTGACCCATAGTTGACCCCCTTTTTGTACCTCTTTCCTTTCTCATTTCTTCCAGACTTATATGCAAAAAAAAAATAAAAATAGTATCTAACTTGATCCCCTTATTTGCATTCAGGGTATTTTAGTTTTTCTAACTAGGTTTTTGATGAATTCCAATTTCTAACTTATAACTACTTAAGGTTACGTGAAGTTCTAACATTCTTGGTTTACCTCCCTTGTGTGGGGATAATCTAGTCTTTGTTACCTCTTGATTTATTAGAGGTAAAATCATCATCTGCACTCTACTCTTATCCCTAGGGTAATTCCATCCTTGGCCACTTATGCTCATCCTTCATCCTTATCATTATCCTTAGCATCCATCACAAATTTATATCTAGGGGTACTCCAATCATTTATGATTTTCCATACACATTCAGGGGTAAAATCATCATTTCTAAGATATATATTCATTTTCTAATCTAATCACATAATAATTTTCATATTTCATATTATTTTCTATTACATAGACTTGATTATTCCTAGTAATTAGATTAATGGATTCTCAAAAAATGAAGGATGCTCCCAGGTGCATGGCATCAAGACCAATATCCACTAATCCTAATGTACCATGCTAGACATAGAACTATTGCTTTGATAACAACTTGTCAGATCATGGAATCTAGGGGTGTGATTGGCACAAATCACTCAAGGGTGATTTGCAAACCCATAAGCATGATCTTGTTAAAATTCCTTTAATCTTTTCAAATCATGAAAATAAATGTGAAAAATGATTCTTGGTGCCTTTTTAGAAAAACCTATGATATCATAATTTCTATAAAAATGTTTTCTTTAAATAGATAACTTTTAAATTTTAAATAAAATCTTTTTTATAAAACTCTTTTCATATTTGATGACCAAGTGTGTGCTTGGCAGACACTAACCACCAAAAGTAAACCAAGGGAACCATATACCTGATTTTAATCACATTTAATATCTTGATATGTCCTAATTAAGATATCTACCATAAGACACATTAACCTAAAAAATGTTAATAAGAGGAGTGAGTATAACCACTCAATGAGTAGAAAGTAAACCCAACTTTGGGTTGAAAATCCTTTTGTTCACACATGCACATCTATGAATAGACATACATATAACATATATATAATAGAAAAACATATTTTCATATGCTTTTCAAAAATGTAATTAGAATCATCTCTAAAACTTTCATATTTGATCTTTCATGTCTTACTTACTATCCTTATTTTTGCTACCTATTCTATCACTTTATAAACATGACATAGTCTAAAATTGTTATACTTGCTTTACTAAGTCAAATCTGATGACCATGTAAAGCTCACATCATCTTACTTTACTAACTCATATTTGATGACCAAGTAAAGTTCATTTTAATAATTATACTAGTAATAGGGAATATTGGAGGAGCAACGTTTCCTTAACTTTAGCCTTCCTTTAACTTTGAAATTTCTTTAACTTGACTTTTCTTTGACCCATAGGACCTTTCATAACTTTTGTGTCTTAATACACCTATCCCATGACCCCTTGTTGCATAGGTGCAGTTTTAACAAGGAAGGTCTTAGTTGTGTACAATTGTGCCAAAATCTTTTTATAAAAACCTCTTTGTAAGAAAAAACTTGGGAAACTACATAACGTGTCACTATTGTGGATAAAGGGTAATAGTATTCATTCTTGTGCCCACAAGAGGAACAGTTATGTTCTAAGTATTATTGAAAAGTTAGTTTGGGTTCTTAAAGCTTCCACAAGGCTACTTGGGTACTAGCATCAAAAGATTGATTTTCCTTGTGTAGGTATGTGGGAGATCCTAGATTGGCATGTGGTTTTCTTAATAGTGGTTGCTCCTAACACATGACTAGTGTCAGGTCTGAGTTCTATTCGCTTACTCCTATTAATGGAGGTCAAGTCACTTTTGAAGATAAGACCAAAGGAATGGTTATAAGTAAAGGAAGAGTAGGTACAAATCCTAATTCTTGTAACAAAAATGTTAAATCTCAAGCACAATTTTCTTAGCATTAGTCAATTATGTGACAAGGGGAATAAAATTACTTTTAATTCCACTTGTTACATAGTTGAGAGTATAAATGATAAGCAAAGTAAGTTGTTGACAAAAGGTCTAACAATATTTATATGATTGATATTGAAAATGATTTGATTATTGATTCAAAATGCTTGGTTAGCTTGAAAGATAACTCATGGATTTGGCATAAAATACTTATGCATACTAGTATGAATTTAATTAGAACCTAGTTATTGGTTTGCCTGAGATTAAATTCAACAAAGATAAAATTTGTGATGCATGTCAAAAGGGTAAGCAAGTGAAATCTTCTTTTAAATCAAAAAAATTGTTTTTCAACATCAAGGCTACTTCAATTACTTCCCATGGACTTGATTAGTCCATTAAGAGTTAGAAGTTGTGGTGGTAATTACTATGTGCTTATGATTATTGATGACTATTCAAGATACACATGTTGATGTTCCTTACTCAAAAGAGTGATACTTTTCAAGCTTTTAGGAAGCTTGCTAAGTTTATCCAAAATGAGAAAAGATTAACAATAGTACATATTAGAAGTGATCATGGTGGAGAATTTAATAACCATGATTTTACTTACTGCTGCATTGAAAATAAGATAGGTCATAACTTTTCTGCACTTAAAACCCCTCAACAAAATGAAGTTGTTAAAAGAAAAAATAGATGCCTAGAAAAAATTGCTAGAACCATGCTTAATGATAGCATTCTTCCAAAGTCATTCTAGGTGGATGCAGTCAATATAAGTGTTATGCTATGAATCATGCCTTGATAAGGCCAATTCTTAAGAAAACCCCTATGAATTGAATTTTGGAAGAAAGCCTAATCTATCTTATTTTCACATTTTTGGTTGTAAATGTTTTGTGCATAATAATGATAAAGACAACCTAGGTAAATTTGATGCCAAATCTCATGAAACATTGTTTATTGGGTATTCTTCCACTAGTAAATATTTTTGAGTGTATAATAAAAGAACTTTACCAATAGAATAATCCATCCATGTTGCATCTGATGAGTCTATTTCAAGTGTTCATAGAAATTTTGATGGTGATGAGCATGTGGACTCATGGCTTCCTTGAATAGAGTCAAATGAGCATCAAGAAAAAGTTGAGGATCAAGGAGACAAGGAGGATAAGGAAGATTATGAAGCTTTTCCCTTGATCAATTTTGATGTAGAGCTTCCTAATTATCCTTAAAGAGCTTGGAAAATCATGGAAAGCCATCCAAAGGAGCAGATGATTGGTGACCCAATACAAAGGTAACTCATAATACTTTAAGAAATATTTCTAATTATTAAGCTTTCTTCTCTCAATTTAAACCTAAAACTATTGATAATGCTATAAATGATGAACATTGTATGTTAACAATGCAAGAAAAATTAAACCAATTTAAAAGAAACCAAGTTTGGGATCTTGTGTCAAGACCTTAGGATCATACAATGGTGGGAACTAAATGAATTTTTATGAACAAACTTGATGAGAATCGCGTTGTAGGGAGAAATAAAGCTCAATCGATTGCTAAAGGCTATAACCAAGAGGAAGGCATTGATTTTGATGAAACTTATGCATCTGTAGCAAGATTAGAGGCTATCAAAATGTTATTAGAATATACTTGCAATAAGGGATTCAAAATTTATCAAATGGATGTCAAAAGTGCTTTCTTGAATGGTTGATTATGGAAGATGTCTATGTTGAACAACCCCTTACTTTTGAAAATCACCTTTATCTAAACCATGTTTTTTATCTTAAAAAGGCTCTTTATGGTCCCAAACAAGCTCTTAAGGCTTGGTATGAGCACTTAAGTACATTTCCTTTGGAAAATGGCTTTTCAAGAGGCAAGGTTGATAATGTTTAAAATATCTGCAAGTGCACGGCATAGTTGTAGCTAATACTGGCAAATACGAGTCGATCCCATAGGGAAGCTATTTCAAGTACTAGAATCTTTGCAACTCAACTATCCAAATCAAATAAAAGAAATAGATAAAGAGGAATGAAAGAAAGAAGAACAGAAAATAAAAGAAGAAATTAAAG
>JANHAO010013659.1:0-15754 GCA_026873985.1 Saraca asoca
TTATAGAAGAAGGAGGGTTACAATAGTAAATTTACATGCAATAAATATGTTACATCAAATATCTAAAGTACAAGACAAAAAGACTAGACAATATCTTGCTTATTCGGCTGTTGCGGATTGTCTTTTATGGGTGGGCCCTCCTTATCGGATGTAAGCTAAGTGACGTGCGTGTGACCTAGTCTCACCTTGGTGTGTGAGATGTTTGTCTTCCCAAGCTGAGATTCTCAACTTGGACTCATTGGGGCGTCTTACCTTATGAGCGCGGGGTAACCCTTCAAGCGTGGGCCAGATGGACGGAGTGCCGACTCATCTTGAGTTTGCTTGATGATTCTTCGCGGAACCATTCAAGGGTGTTTGGTCCTCGCTGGGTTGCTAACGTCCCTTAAGACTGCGAGGGCAAAGACAAGGTTGGGTAGTGAGCCAGATCTTCCACAAGAGCCTGGGCAGCCTTCTGAACTCGCTATTTGAGACCTTGCGCACCTACTGAGCACTTGGTGAATTTTAGTTGTCGCTGTGTCATTGGCCCATTCCGAGTGAGACCAATTTTCACCTATAACAGGATCTTTGCTGCAGAGAGGCATAGGGAAGACTTTAGGAAGTCTAAGCCCATGAGAGACCCTACCAGATCCAGAGACCCAAGCAGATTCTATACTTATCACAACAAGGTTAGACACACCACCTCAAAGTGTTAGGCATTGAGAGATGCCATAGAATATCTCATCAGAAGAGGTCTACAAGATTATGTGGTGAGGCCATCAAAATGGCAAACTCAACAGACTTAGCAAATCACTAATCGAGAGCTGGAGCCCTTCATTAGAACCATATTTTAGTCCTGTAATGTTACTCTAAGCATAATGACAACTTCGAAATTCTTGTATAGACTGTCCAGCGGAACATTGCATGAAAAGAGAGCTACTCCATATTGATCTAATATTATTCCTGGCTGATTAGCTTAAGCATGAAAATATTACCAAACTGGTGACGGACCTTCATCTCGCCATCATGTGGATACATTCGGGGGTGAGATGGCGTAAAGCCTACCCAGTCGATACATCCAAAGTAAGTCACACCCCACAAGTGGGAGCAAAAAAGTATAATCCCCAGCCTGAGCAACAAGATTGCTATCTCACTGAGCAACAAGATTGCTATGAGGTTGAGTAATGAGATTGCTGTCTTGTTGAGCAACGAGATTGCTGTCTTGTTGAGCAACGAGATTGCTATCTTTTTTAGCAACAAGATTGCTACAAGACTGAGAATGAGATTGCTATCTCACTGAGCAATGAGATTACTACGAGACTGAGCAACAAGATTACTGTGGTACGGATTGTCAAATCTGAGCAATGAGATTGATGTCTCGCTAAGCAACAAGATTGTGGTGAGGCTGAGCAATGAGATTGCTATCTTACTGAGCAACAAGATTGCTCAAGACTGAGCAACGAGATTGCTGCCTTACTGAGCAATGAGATTGATGTGGTATGGATTATCGAATGCAGTTAATATGTGATCTCACCCAGCAAAGAGCTATCATCTCGCTGAGATGCGGAGGCACTATAAAACACTCGAAAAACTTACATAGGCACAAAGACACTATAAACTCATCGCAGCTCTCATGTGAACAGATGCTCGTAGTTTGCAGCTCGCATGCGAGATTCTTCCAGGCACAACTCACATGCGACCTTCCTAAATATTGCCCATTACTAATCAAGGTAATCGTACGCCAAGGTTCATCACACATAAAAGTTATGGCCAATCAGCTACACAAGCATTTCATTGGTTTGCAGCAATGTACATTATCACCTGAAGCGGATGAAAGCATCCAATACAACATTCAATAGTTATATAGAAAAGCTCATTCATTAAAGGCCTCACTTAATGAGGTAAATTTTACATCAGGAGACCCAAAGTACGAGATCAAATGTAAGAGAGCCTAAAGCTATTGTTGAAAGTAGAAAGCTAGCTACCGGGAGACGAACTCCCACTAGTAGGAAGACCAGTAAGCCCGACTACTCCTTCTTTTATCCCTCCTCAACCAGCGGTTCCTCCTGACCCATACCCAGAGCAATTCAAAAAAGCATTAGGAGTCTGGCTGGCAAGGCCGGAACTTACAACAGGATCGTGAGGAAATAATCCAAGATCTGCACAAAATCTCCCATGCGATTAGCACAAAGAGCTATCCACGGGAGCCGTGTGCAGTAGGCTATCCATGCCTCAAAGCCCCATGCAATAGGCTATGCACTCCTTAACACTTCACTGGAAGCCGAACCAGTAAAGGTATTTGAGTGCTTAACTAATACATCCATCGACTCACGAAGAAGCAAGAAGAGCTTTATAAACTAATTTGGATTCAGTGAATGACCCGATAGACGAAAGATCGTGCTTGATTAAGTGACCCAAAGAAAGTTAGATTGCCATGCCAATGACTAGGAGGTAAGGTCAGAAAAAGAAGTATGGCTAAAGCCAAATGAAGTGAAAGATTGAAAGACCGAACTGACAGCTTGGCGAGGCAAAGACTTTGACCAAAACTACAAGCAAGGCCTTAGGAAAAATACAACTCCCAATCCACAAAGCAAACTGAGAGTTGAGAGGCTTATGTCATGGGCAAAATTGGGTCCAATGTGATGGAAGGCGAAAGCCCAATGAAGATCGAGAACCAATTAAAGATGGTTCAGATCACCGAGCTTGCACCACCTCGCTAACCGCAGGATCGGGATGAAAGCAAAGCCTTGAGCTAGAGAAATAGCTCGTAAAAGCTCGCCCCACCAAGAGCTAACCTCGTTTTACTGAGAGAAAGCCAACAGCGACCCCGAGCCAAGTGTCTCAGCTCGCAAGACCAAGCGCATTGCTAGCTAAAGCCCAGCGAGACGAAAGTACTGAACAAACTTACATCAGGTCTCAAATCTTGCAAACATGAGGGGGCCACCCGTAAAAAGCTATCTATAGAAGCCAGTTTATAGAAGATAATTGTCTTGTACATTTAATGTTTGTAATGATGTATCTATAACATGTAAAATTACATTTGTAACCTCTTCAACCTCTATAAATAGGTGGAGGAGAACTCTTGTATGGGGGGAGAGGGGCGAAAAAAGCTAGGCCAATACTCTGTAAAAAATTTTCAGATCAATATAAAGCTACCGTGGACATAGAGACCTGTGCCACCTAGTTTTAGCCAAATCACATTAAAAATATTGCATTCCACTACAGCTCTTCCTTCCCACCATCTTCACTCTTCTTCATTTCCCATCTTCATTCATCATAAAGCAATTTGGGATTCAAGAATCACTCAGTTGACTAGAGTTTGGCCCAGAATCAGATTTCACCGTCAACATGATGTATATTATCCATAAAGTTATACATACTTAACTAACATGTATGCAAGTGATCTAGCCAACAGAAGATGATATGCATGTGTCTTACTAAATATAAAATCTTAAATTTATTGCATATGAATAGCCTCAAACAAATAATTATGAGGACATTTAAATATTACAAGCTAAACAATTTAATGTATAAAAATAAAAAAGCCAAAAAAAAACTTATTTTTAGAAATTTATGCTATTATTAAATGGGGATCAATAAGAAAATGTATTTTCAAAACAATATAATTTTAATTAGATCCCTGTTAACACATTTATTACTAGAAATATAAATTATAAAAAATTTAAGAAGATCCAGAATATTATTATAAATTATACAAAATTACATCTGTTACCGCTCTAATGCAAAAGTCAACCTCCCGTTCAAGCGGCACACCAAGCAAATTTTCAGGATGACACTTGGAAATTCTCTCATTGCAGGGACATCTTCCAGCTTTAACTCTGGCTTTTCAGTATCTCTAAGTTAAATAGGCCCCATATGCCCTTTTTCATCATTTAATCAGCAACTTATGTGATAACCAACATATATTATTGTAAAATAGATAAATTATTAAATAAAACATTTCATTAAAGTTTTTTACTATAGGGAAAAATAAAAAAAATACTCCACCAGTAGCAACACTCTTCTATGTTGCCAATTCTACTGAACTTAGCTACTACACTTATTTACTGGAAAAAGCTAGGGCAGTTCAAATTAGATGGCTCCAATTCAAATCACTACAACTATAAAAAAATTGAATATGCTTCTAATGGAAAACAAACTAAGTCAGGCGTCAAGAAAAATGACAATTGTGATATTATCAATTAAAGGACCAGAATTTTCTCATTTTCATTGTAATGTTACTTGTTAAAATTTACTCCCTACTTTGGTTTAAGTTTTTCCTTTTTTTTTTTCTTAATTTCAAGGAGATCCACTTTTCATAAAATTGTTAAAACGTATTAACCCAACTCTATAAAATTAATCCAACAAATAAAAACTTTATGTTAGAGTAGTCCCAAATTAAACTACATTTTATTTGGGTTGTCATAATTCCAATCTTAATCTTAGTCATATGTCAAAATTGACTATGTAACCTCGAATGGATTAACCAATCCATTATATTTTAAAAATTAATTTTACATAATAATATTATTATTATTAACTAATAATATTATTATTATTATCAAAATTACGATCATGACAATTATTATTAATGATTACTATCACTATCACCACATCATCATCATAAATTCAATTTAAAATTAAAATATAGCTTATTTATTCATATAAATTAATCAAATCTCAAATATTTAATATAATTAAAAAAGATTTATAGTTAAAAAATTATATAATATAAAAAATACACTAATATTTTTTATTTGAGTGCTAACATAAATTTTTTTAATAAATATTATTAGTATGAATATTAGATAGGCCTAATATTGAAAATATAAGTTTAGATTGAATCATGTAAATTCAACAATGCAAGTGAATAAAATAAGAGATAATAAAAATTATAAATTACTATCATTTATACTAGTTTGTTTTAGTTAATAATCATAATTTGTTAGCCCAATTTTTTTAATTTTAAAGAAATTTTATTAAAATTAAATGTGATTATTTATTTTAATTAATTTAAATAATACATGTATTGACAATATTAAATATATATTAATCTCATTAACCCAATATTAAAAATTATTTAACATTATTTTAGTACGTATATAACTACTTATTATATGCTACTAGGCTAATAAATTAACCTATTAGTTTCATATGCCAACATTTATCAATCTCAGAATTTTATCAGGTTAAATTATTTCTAAATAATCTCTTATCAGGTAGGACCATATTTCTCCTTTTCCCTATCAGTCCCAAGCCATTTATGAAAATTTCTTATATGTTCCAACTCCATCCAATAAACAAAGACAATCTGTCAATTTTGTTATTCATTTATTAATTTTGTGGAATTATATACTTTAAAAATATAATTTTTTAATTTTTAACGTACATATTAAGTTTGGCGTATGCAAAAATTCTGAGCCAGTCATTTGCAAAATTAAGCTAGTCCAGAGCCAACCAACGGACCCCACCTACTTTGCATCTCAACTTTTCTATGCAATGTCTCATTTCACCTCTTACTGCCTTGCCCCCTTGCCACTCCCAACATCAAACAAACTCCAATCTTATAATCTTATCATTCCAATTTCATCTCATCTAAAATCTTAAAAACAAAACCCATTTGACTTATCTTTTTCCCTACTCGTAGCTTAGGTGTCCACTCATTTATTTAATTTAATAAAAAGACAAAAAGGAAAGAAATTTAGAGGTTTGTCCCTACTTCCCTGCCATTCTAATGCAAAACGACGTCATATAGTTTAATTCTGGGGACTACAGTGATGGTCAAACTATGTGCCACATGAACCCATGGGATGGTTTTGGCTTCATTCCCCCTTGGCTTCTTCTATGGTTTCGTTTTGATTTCATTTTCAAACGCAACGGCTCGTGCTACCTCACTCAGGTGGTTTTCAGTCTTGGGACTCTTCCTTATATCATCTGTTCCTATGCTTTTATTATTATACTCCATTGTCCTATTCTTGAACTTTATAGCTGTACTTAGAAAACACCAAAACAAAAATATTAATCTTTTTAACACTTTTGTGCATCACAGCTATAAAATAGAAAAATAAAATAAAATAAAAAGGAGAAAAATCTTCCCTCCTATCTACCGAGTTTTCATCTTTTCCTTCTTTCTTTAATTTTTAATAAAAAATCTTCTTTTTTTTTTGCATCTTTTAAAATCTTTGTATTAAAAGTTTGGATCTAAAGTTGTGGAATTGCTTTGTATTAGTGTTTACATATGTATATATAAAGCAACTCTTTTTCGGAAAAAAGAAAGGACAGCAACACTTATTCAAGTTTAAGCTCACAAGTCAAATCAATAACCCTATTGATAATTTATTATCCAATAATAATAATAATAAGAAGAAGTCTTTTATGGCGTTAGTATTATCAGGAATTGAAATTATATTACAAATGCTTATGTTATACATATTAATTCATTGTGGGCACTTATAATTCTTTTAAAAAATGTTTACATGCATATCTTAATTAATCATTAGCAAATCCAAATTCTGTTGATAGTTATTGCACTATGGGTGTCCTTTAATGTTGAGAACAGTAATTATAATTATTCCTATAGTAAGTTATGTAAATAAATGAATGAAAAATTTTATTTCAATTTTAAAAAAATTGAAATTTACTCTTTGAAAAATTATTGAAGAGCATTTTTATCTTTTTCATAACTTTCGGTTACATTCCCGTGAATCTTGATTTAAAATTTTAAGGATCAAAGAATAAAAAAAATTTAAATACTTTTAAAAAAATTTCAAAATATCACATAATTACATAATAATATTACATAAATTTAAAAATTTTGAGGATCATGACCACCCATTTCTATTAGGCTTCGCCATTGGTTACATTTTTTTTTTAATGTAAGGTATTTTTTATTTAAGGTACAAAAGTATGATTTTGTTGTAGTAATTAGAATCCAGGAAGATAAATATAATAACTTTGATGAAAGAAAGATAGATATCTCCAAGTAAAGAAAAAAAAACAAAAGAAGTGGAGGAATATCCTTTTTCAAAAATATACATCCTCTAAATAATAAATTTGATTTCACACTGTTTAGTGTAATAATACCATCACAAAGATACAAAAATTCCAATCACTTCACATCTTCAACTTTATGTACGGTTAAATTGTTTTCCTTTATTTAATTGCGACGACTGGTAACTGTATTATTAATACAAGATTGAAAAGAAAAGAAAAAGACAAAAAAGGAAAAAAATAACTTACCAATATAAAAGAACAAAGAAAAAGAAATATATAAAAATAAGTAATGAAAAAAAGCTAAAACAGCTCCCATCGAAGCCACACTGTAGTACTTTACGCAATCTTTATAACTGAACTCTTAGACTTCCCATTTTCTTCATCTCTGAAACTGAAACCGACGCACTGATTGAGCGGCGGAAATGGAAAACTGCAGCTCATCTTTTTCAAGCCTCGGAGCTTACTTCCGTGCCCTCCCTCAGACTCCGACTCGGCTCGCTCGCCGAGCCACTTCTGTCTCCACCTCCTACGAAGAGATGAGCCGGATTCGAGCCCGGTCCGGCTCCGACATGCGCAAGACTCTCCGCTGGTTTGATTTAATTTGCTTCGGTATCGGTGGAATGGTCGGCGCCGGCGTTTTTGTCACAACCGGCCATGCCTGCCGCGAATACGCCGGACCTTCCGTCGTTATATCTTACGCCATTGCCGGTCTCTGCGCTCTGCTTTCCGCCTTCTGTTACACTGAATTTGCCGTCGATATGCCCGTAGCCGGCGGCGCCTTCAGCTACCTCCGTGTAACTTTCGGTGCGTTCAGAATTCTAAATTCTTCTATTCTTCATTTTTGCTATTTATATTTCACCAAAACTCTAATTGATACCCGGGTTTTCACAGGTGAATTCGCGGCGTTTTTGACGGGTGCGAACCTTGTGATGGATTACGTCATGTCAAATGCCGCCGTCGCAAGAGGCTTCACTTCGTATTTCGGCACCGCAATCGGCGTCTCCACCGAAAAATGGAGACTCACAGTTCCTTCATTGCCTAAGGGATTCAATGAAATCGATATCGCTGCTGTGGCTGTTGTTTTAATCATCACGCTCGTCATCTGCTACAGGTTCTTTACCGCTCACTACCTTTAATACATGGAAGCTTCCATGAGCTAATTAACATCCTCTGTTTATGTTTTCTGATTGTCCCTTTTTGATCAGTACGAGGGAAAGCTCGGTGGTGAACATAATTTTGACGGTGCTACACATATTGTTCATTGCTTTTGTGATATTTGTGGGGTTCTGGAAAGGCAGCTGGAAGAACTTCACTGAGCCGGGTAACCCAGAACACGCATCGGGTTTTTTCCCCTATGGAGCTTCGGGTGTTTTCGAAGGAGCAGCCATGGTTTATCTGAGTTATATAGGATACGACGCCGTTTCCACCATGGCTGAAGAAGTGCGCAATCCTGTGAAGGATATACCTATCGGTGTGTCTGGTTCAGTCGTAGTAGTCACCGTTCTCTATTGTCTAATGGCAGCTTCAATGTCGAAACTCCTACCCTATGATATGGTAATTTTTTAAGAGTTAATGTTGAATTTTTAATTTATTTCATTACAATCTTATCCGTTCCGAATTAGAATTTAATATCGATTTATCGATTAATAATTATTTTTCATAAAAAAATCCATTGAGAATTTCATATGATTAACAGAGTGATGCTAAAATCAATAGATTGTGACGTGAAGTATGATTCTATTTTATCCATGGGTTAAGAATTTTTACCATAGAATTACAAATATAGATATAATAAATACATAAAGACAAATCTGTGGAACTTCCATATTTTGATTTTTTTTATTTAAACATATTTTGTAATTTTTAGTGTGTTTATCTCTTTCCTTTTACCATAAACAAGAAAAAATTATTCGCTAATGTAAGTCACAATGTGACACGGTAATAAAGTAAACAGAAACTAAACCCATGGCGGGTGCACGCAGATCGATGCAGAAGCGCCGTTTTCGGCGGCGTTCAGTGGGAAATCAGACGGCTGGGGATGGGTTTCGAATGTCATAGGTGTGGGGGCCAGCTTTGGGATCTTGACGTCGCTGTTGGTGGCGATGCTGGGTCAGGCTCGCTACATGTGCGTCATCGGACGGTCCAGCGTGGTCCCAGCTTGGTTCGCTAGGGTCCATCCTAAGACGTCCACGCCTGTCAACGCCTCCGCTTTTCTTGGTACGTTATTCTCTTAATCTATTCTTCGGTCCTTGAAAAGTGTACTATTTTCTACTATTTCTGTTATTTTTAATTTTATTCGAAGATTTCCTGTATGATCTGCGTTTGCTTGCCAATGTATGTGGTCAATATTGATGGTTCCTTTTGGTTTTGGGATTTTAAAAGGGCGTTTTTGGATGTGGTTTGTATGGATTGTTAGGAGAGGGACCCTCCTCAACTATGGACTAGTCTTTAAAGTGTGAGATATAAATTAAGTGGGTGGTTTTGTTAAGCCGTTGGCTGTGATAAGATGAAGGCATCCTCATTAATGTCAATGGTTATCCGTTGTCATGGTTCATGTCAGGTTGATCATGAGATTGAAGCTCACCATCACTTGTTATCCACTTGCAATTTTGGTTTCTTAGCTCATCAAGAGAGAGATTATTTGCCAAAAATAAAAAAAAAAATAACACAAAAAATGACGGTGAATCTTACGTCTAATTGTGAAAAATATTTTTATCATAATTTATTATATTTTGACATTATAATTAAATGAATCTTCAATTTAAAGAGATAAATTTTTTTATTGTCAAAAAATAATAAATAATAGTATTACAGTGAAATTTGAAATATTTCCCCAGGGCTCATTCTGATCTTCTATGAATGAAGGGTGTGTTTTTATTTAATATAATTTATTGCCATATTTGTACTTCTTCTTATAGTGTGAGTCCACTATAAAAGAGTTGTAGTAGGCAATTTACTTCCTCTTCTATTCTATTTCCTTTTGACTTATTTTATAAAAGTGAATACAAAGTGCATACAATATAACTTTTAAGTAAAATTGTCTTTCATCTATTTTATAATAATTAATTCTATTTAATTCAAATTGAGCTAAGTGTGTGTATGTACGCATTTTTAATGCATCAAACGTATGCAAGTAGGATAAGTCCAAGACAGTCTCTCCTTTTTGTAAAATAGAGCTAACATACTATTGTCGGCAGGCCTTTTTTCATATTTGTAATTGGGGTTCAACTTAGACTCTTCTTGAGCTAGAAATCAAAATTAGTGGACATGAGACTGTGCGAAAACATATAATGTTGACACAATAAATGCTATTTTTTTTAATATTGATCAGAAATTGAGAATATAATTTTTTTTAAAAAAAAGAAATTGATATAAATTTATTTCAATTAAAATGGAAAATCTAATAAAAAATTATGAATTTTAAAATTAAAAAAAATTGACAAATAAGAAATAGATGAATTGAAAAGCTTATCTTTATTATATGGGTATCACATGTTCTCAGGGTGCTATAACTGCTTTGTAGGATGGTCCCCATATATGCTTTCTCTTTAATTTCTTATTCAATCTTAATGTGGAGTGGCTTATAAAATCATATTCAGCAACAGTATCTTTAACTAGATAAAGATGGAAGGACTATGACAACTGGGTTTAGTTCATAGCTGTGTGGCTTATGAAGGAAAGATGTGAATCACTCATTGATGTTAAAATAGGCTGATGATCATGAAATGTGACGCCTTTCTACTTTTTCCTACTCCACATTAGATGAATAATAAAGCACCTCACATGGATCGAATTAGTGGTTTGAATTGTTCTTGATCCCATTATTGTATGAGTTATATATTCCTTTTTAATTGGAATCATTGACTGATGATGACCTTAGGTAGTTGAAGTTGATCTAAAAAATGATGTTTTCCCCCATGATCTTTATGCTCTTTGGTGCATTTTGACCTCACCTTGGCATAATACCTTGCAAATACTCCACTTAATAATATATTAATCACACTTATTTTAATTCATTTGAGAAAATTTAAAGCATGAGGAAAGATTCTTTCTTAGATCATTAATGATTATCTTATTTAAATTAGTTTTTATAGTCTTATTTACTGTTCATCTCATCTCGTAAAATCTGATTTAAAAATTGACTTTATTTATTCATATTTTGATAGTTTATATAATGTATTATGGGATTAAATAAATCACAATAAATAACAAATTTAAATAGCATTGGTTGTTCTCTTTTCATCCGTCTCATTATATGCCCTATTGAGTGGCTATGTTAAAAGTATGATTATGCAATTTAGAGTCACAAATTTTCTAATATTCGCACAAAATCTCCTTTTCAGGGATCTTCACAGCAGCAATAGCCCTTTTCACAGACCTGAACGTGCTTCTAAACCTTGTGTCCATAGGGACACTATTTGTCTTTTTCATGGTGTCAAATGCTGTGATCTATAGACGTTATGTGGCTGCTGGGACAACAAATCCATGGCCCACATTGTCCTTCCTTTGTGCATTCACCTTGTCCTCCATAATGTTCACCCTAATTTGGAAATTTGTACCAACTGGGAGGGCCAAGGCAGGGCTACTTGGTACTTGTGGTGTTATTGCCATTGCAATCTTGCAGATCTTTCATTGCATGGTCCCTCAAGCCCGGAAACCGGAATTCTGGGGCGTACCGCTGATGCCGTGGATACCGTCGATCTCCATCTTTCTGAATATCTTCTTGTTGGGGTCATTGGATGGGCCATCGTATGTTCGATTTGGATTCTTTTCAGGGGTTGCGGTACTTGTTTATGTCTTTTACAGTGTTCATGCTAGCTTTGATGCCGAAGGGGATGGGTCTTTGAGTCAAAAGAATGGTGAAATTCAATTGGAATCAAAACAAAGAGAGGACCCAGTTTCCAAAGTGTAGATCTTTCATGTTTTCTTCTTGTTTTGTCCAAGTCCCAGAATGTGGATGGATGATGACTTCAACCTTTTTGTGAGGTTGATATATGTAGTCACTTGCAAGTTTGACTGGGAGCGAAAATTATGTGCAATAGATAATTAAATATTTATTAATTAAAAAAATAGAATAAGCTTCAATTTTTTTGCAGAAGTGGCGAATTGTATAGTTTAAAGGCGGCTCGGGCTATGATTTCTTATATATAAAATCTTATAATTTTATATCAACCTTATGTAGAAGTTGAACCTCCGTCAATTAAAGTGGTATAAAAATTTTCCTATATAAAAATATATTTGAATTTTTCATATAAAAATCATAATTTTTAACAAAAAAAATATCAATGCTTCATACAAAAATTGTAATATTATATAGCAGTACCAGCTTTTATCTCTCTCTCTCTCTCTCTCTCTCTCTCTCTCTCTCTGTATATATATATATATATATATGTGTATAAAAGCCTAATCCTTAACATTGAGGAATAATTCCCCACTATTGCGACTTTCACATTCTCACCTGGACCTCAAATAAAAAATGAATGAAAGTGAAATTGAGAGTTAAGGTTGTATAGCTGAAAGCTGCAAGTAGTCAGAATAGAGTTCACGTTTCCTATTTAGGAGTATAGATGGTGTACATTTAAAAGAAAAATAAATGCAGAATTTGTTTTTTATTAGCCTGATAAATTTTAATAAAAAATTATATATCTTAAAATAAAAAAATTATATTTTTTTATCTCTTTAAAATTAAAAAAAAAAGGTAAGTAACTGGGTAATAAATCGAGGGGATGCAGACCCCTCTTTGTTATGAATGAAGCGAGCATGCTAGAAAAAATGTTAGAGAAGAAAGATTATACAAAATGAATTAGCTGGTACACAAATATGATTTTTTTTAAATACTAAAAATTAACATTTTCTTAAATCTTAAGGAGGATGACGGTATGAACCAAGAATAGATACAAAGAGGGAGACTTATTATTATTATTATTATTATTGACTTTGGGCAGTTACATTTAAAAATAATTGTTAATTTTTACAATCAATCCTTTTAATTTTAAGACAATTGCATTTAACATTTAACATATATTTTATGAGCGATTCGAGGAAGTAAACATGTTTAATTTGACATGAAATTTCATTAAAAAAAATTAAATATAGTATGGAGATCTTATGATTCAAATTTAAAAATGATCTTTTTTGTATATTATTTTTCCAATTTTTTCTTATTTTGAAGGTATTTTGATCATCAATATGATTTACTTATCTAGTATAAACAAGAAACTCATTATTACAATTCTTATATTTTTATCTTCATTTTACTATAATATAGATTTTAGATTCCTTTCAAAGTTATGTAAAAATGCCTTATATAGATGCAATTTATCACTTATCCAAAATTAAACAAGCTAATTGTAAAAATTAATAATTTATGTATATTAAATATAATTATTCAAAATTAAATAGAATAATTTATATTTTTTTTTTTATTATTTTGAAATTTATACTACTAACTTCTTTATTAAATTGAAAATAATCATTTTTCTTTTTAATGATATGGTATATAAATCATTTAACATACACATAACATCATGCTATTAAATCTAAAATATTAAAAAAAATAAAAATAATATTAAATATTACTCTACCATTAAAATGTGGGCCACGAAAGAACAATAAAGCCATAAAATTTAGTGTGGTTCTCGCTTTCCTTTTATAAGGTGGGATGCTACATTGGCTCAGATTTTTGTAAGTATGATTAGAGATATGATTGGCATCTGATCAATAATGCAGTTTGGAATTTTCAAATGTTCTCTGACTAAAGGATCTGTTACTAGTGAAAAGGGTAATCAATGTGACTTGAGGCGGCCTTGATGTCATTCTGATAAACAAAAAATATAAAAAGATGCTTTCATGCTGTTGTATGATTATTTGTTAGAGTCGATTCATTCATCATTAGCTAAGTTATCAACATTAACTTAAAAATATGGATAGTTTGAGAATTAACTTGATGTAATTGGTTAAAGGTTGTGCAGTCCATTCATCTCTTTTCATGTTGTTCCATCATTGTAGATAGTGGCAAGCATAAGCAGCTTCAACTCATTGTAAGATCCAAAACTCAACCTACTTTTCATTTTTCTTATCTTTGACCCTTTGTCCTTTTCATTTCTTCTGTGTTCAGTGATTATAAATTCACTTGCATATCTTTATGAAATTGCATCAAAATTGTACTATCAAATACGCGAAGAATTGTCTCTTCTTACCAACCTGTCATTGATTGCTTGGGTATTTATAGGAAATAAATTATGGCAATTTGAGAGCACAAAAATTAGGAAAAAAAAGTAGGATAAATTACATTGAATATTTTGAAACTAAGCAATTTGCATTAATAGTTGTGTGTAATTTATCTCCTTTTATCAACTATTTGTCAATTTTAATAATAGAAGTCAAATAATCTGCTTGTGTCTTATTTTATCTTTTATAATGTCAAAACACATCAATCAAATACATCATTTTTTATTTTTTTGATACAAAAAAGTGTAATTAGGAGTAGGAATAATTATTTCATTTTAAGGTTAGAATAATCACGGACTTCTTAGAAGACTTACAGTTATACTTGCACATAATTTAATACTGTAAAATCACTGATAATGGAATATTGGAATTCAATCCTAAGACGTGGATGGCCAAAAATAACAAAGCTAACTAATTATGCTAACCCGAAGAGTTAAATACATTATTTTGAACTCAGATCATTGTAAAAATAATTAAATTTTTATTTATGTTGCATTTATTTTCTTTATGTATGTTTTCAGGATGAAATGAAAATCCTAATTTATAACAATTATTAGATTGTATATGACGAAATTGTTGTGTTTAGAAGTTATAAGGATTAAAACAAGTTATATGTATATCATATGACCCGTTTCTGTGATTAAAACTAACACAATGCTAACAGGAGGGAGTAAATTGCACGCAAATAATAATTTAAAACAGCACATTGCTTAATTGAAACTGTAAGAAGGTATATTGCAGTAGCCTATATATTAGGAGGATTTCTTGTAATTTAGCTAAAAATAATCTTTTCCGATTCTACTCAAAAACATTAATATTAGGCTTCTCGAATACCTTTATAAATTTTTGCATCTAATGCTCCAAACATCACCCTTGTAAATATATATATATATATATATGTCTAATACCTTTATATATATATATATATATATATATATATGCCACTATAATATGCAATACATTTGTATAATTAGATTACAATGCAGAGGAAAAGAACAAGAAATTAGGAAGTTGAATCAGCAATGCATATCAGTAACCAGAGATATGTGATTGGCACTGTTTACTTCATTCACCAAATAATCCACTAATTCTTCCGTCCAATTATTCCTCTCGCACTACCCATTATCACTTGTGGAATAGTTTTTCGAATATGAATTTTGTTACCTTTTGAGTTTTGAAAGGACATCTGTTCCTTCCAATCCGTCTACTTGACCATAAATTATAGTTCACAAAAAAGCAACTAACAAGAAAGCCTAATGGGATAATAATTTAATTTTTGTTCAAATTACCTACAACCCCTTTTAACTATTTTTAATATGGGTATTATCCCTTAAAATAATCTAATTAAACTTCATAAGCTATACATCTTTGCTAAGCTTAATAATATAACTCATATGTTTATCATATAATTAATTAACATTTTAAAATTGATATTCATCCTTAAAGAAATTGCACTACAAGAAAAAGGCGGAATTCCAACGGGATATTCCAACGGATTTAATCCGTTGGAATATTCCAACGGATTTAATCCGTTGGAATATTCCAACGGATTTTC
>JANHAO010013660.1:0-15729 GCA_026873985.1 Saraca asoca
GTCATTTCTCTTCCTTTCTTCTTTGTTTTTATTGTAATGTCTGAATTGAATGGATTCATTTAGTTTAGATATTAATATGATTATTAAGATATTGATAATCACTTATAGAAGAGGGTAGGAAAATCAAACAATGCATTGAGATCTTGATGGGTTGTTTGTTGGCTGAGTTCTGATTAGACTCATTAATCATTTCAGGGATTTTTGTTGTGATTTTAGGCTATAGAATATGATCAATAATTAAATGAATACTTAGTGATCAATGATAGATTAATCTCAAGTTTAGTGACTCCTTTGGACTGGTTCTTACTTGCATTATGTTACAACTTCTATTTTATTGTTTCCTGTCATTTTCGCTGCTGTAACTAACCCCCTTTATTTACCTCTTAATTTGATTATTAATATTAGAAGATCCAAGGACTTGAACCGGGCTGCCTTATACTATAAGTAGAATAGGGTAATCTGGTTTACAAAATCACTAATTTGACCAGTCTCGGCATCTTGTCAAATATTAAGAATAAATAATCTTTAATATTCTTTTCTTCACCATTTTCTTCAACACTCATATCTTCTTCATCACCACTTTCTCCTTCCCTCTTAATACTTAACCCACGTTGCATAACATTCACCTTTTAGGGACCTATTGAAGGTGTAACATAATCCATCCCATCGGCCACTACATCCCCAAATAAGCGATCCCATTTTTCTTTAATGGAAAGATGTATTACTTTATTATGAATTTTTCTAAATTCAGCATTTTCCTATAGAAAATAAAAATTAAATATTAAATCAAATGAGTATATTGTAAATATATTTACTTCATTATGTTGATTAGTAAACAAACTAACCTTTATTTTCATGTCTTACCACTTATTTGAACAACTAAGTTTTCCTGAAATAGGGTCCTATCCTAGGCCGGTTTTTGCCCTTTTCAATTGCTTCCAAAGGTGCCAATCTTTCTTCATTGAATCACACTTATTCTTCAAACTTTTGTCAATACATTTACAGTTTGTTATCCTTTTAAACTCTTGTTCAAGCTCACACCATTTGAATGATTGCTTGCACCCATTCCTCATTATGTATTGGAGATAAATATCACATAAAAAGAATATATATTCATTTGTCAAAATTCCTTATGTCTCACTCATTGTTATTACTTAATGTTATCTTGCATAAAAAAACATGTTAGCATTCTCCTCATTCTTTTTGCTATAGCTTTAGGAAAAAGCAAAAAAAATTTAAATTGCATACTAATACAATTAGCAAAGATAAATATAATGAATTTAACACAATAAAGTAATCTAAGATAAATAAACTTCATAAATACAGCTTTAGCACTTAAAACGTAGTACAGTTGGAAAGATCATTTTATGGGTCCCATTCTTCTATGTTGCTGCTTTTACTTAGAAAACTTTAGAAAATTTTGAAAAAAATCTAACAAGATATTTACTCAAGAAGCCTCTCCCTATACTTCCTTCCAACTATCATAATTCTACTTCACTATCTCACCCATCTCACTACCTTCATCCATCTCTAATTTAAATTTCAATAAAATTTAAAAATATACCTTTAAAACCATTATAAAAGCCCATGTTTATAGGTTTTAATTGAGAAAGTTATACATAATTTTATCTTCCTTGCAAGAATGACTATACTATGCTCATCTTTAGATGACTTTGGAGGAAAGAGGAGAGACAAAAAGGATATTGTATCACATGTGAATTTCAGATAAGGTTTTTTAGTGATGCTTGTTCCTTCCTTTCTTCCTTCCTTGAAGCCCACTTAACCATTTTACTTTCTTTTTCTTTGAAAAACAATAATTTATTTTTGGTTTTTCATTTCTATTTTATTAACTTTTTTTTCTTTTATTTAATTGCATTAGTAATAAGTATGTTTACCAACTGCCCTATTCAAGGAAACTATGGCTTACTCAGCTTCTATACATCATTGCATTGTCCACTCAACATTGACATAGATAAATATAATCTCAATGTAATTACATTCATTTTAGGGAATTGTTTTATTTTATTCTTCAAAATTTTTATTTTGTAAGAACACAATACAAATGAATTTTTCTTTTTGAAAAAATGATTTGGTTCAAAATATGTGATTTTATTTGGAATTAATAGTTAGATGGCATAATGGTAAAGTAAATAAAATGCTAAAAGTTGGTAAATAATGTAAATTTTTATTTAAATTGAAATTAAATATAGTTAAATTTCAACAAATTTTGGTTAATTTTAGAATTTTAATAAAACACAATTCCCAGTTATTCTTGTAATATGGAATTCTCATTATAGGTAAAAATCATAGTAATAACAAGAGAATGGTAAGTGTAACATATCATTATAAACTAAAATTATAAAGAGTATTTTTGTATCAATGACTTTGTCGTGTATTGGTGTAGAAAATTTTGATTTAAAAGTGATTCACAGTTATATGCCTACACACTGAATTTCCCAATTCAAAAATTCCTTACAAGAGTGAATATCCTCTGTTTTTATATGACTAAAATAGAGTAAGATAAAAAAATTTGCAATAAGAAGACATTCTTTATCTTGTGAAAGAAGGGAGAAGTTCTTCTCAAACCTCTTCCTATTAATAGTCTAGCCAACTTAATGCATTGTTTAAAATTCTTCAAAGCACCATTGTTATTACTTAAACTAAAATGGCTCCCATTTAGTTTATTACAACTAGCTTTGTAGTTCTTTCTTAAATTTTAATTGTATTTTTCAGAACAAAGGCCTCCCACATGTGTTTCCTATGATTTTTCTCAACAGAATACAATCAATGTAAACTATGGAAAAGTTTTAGATGAAAATAATCATATATCTATGAAGTTTTTCAACAAAGATATCAAATATAATTTAGACCTTACAAAATCAAATAAAAAAAGAAAAAAAAACATACCTTTAACTAGTTAAAGGCTAATCGACCATAGATGATTAATAGCTTTATCGATGAAGCTTGAGAGAGGAAGGTGAATTCAAAGAGGCAGAGGCTGAACATTCAGAGCACTGAGAAAAACAAATAAGGTTTCTAATAAATTGGTCATAGGTTATCAATTAATTAAAATAAGAGTGATATATTGTGAAAAAATAATTGAAAGTTTTATTCTAATAAGTTATATGTTACTTGAAGTAGCTTTTTAAAATAGGATTTTTTAGCAAAAAGCTAGTACACCAAATACAGCTAAAATAAGAAAAAAAAAAGCTCTTTGACTAAATCAAGAAGCTAAAAGTTAACTTTTTTTTAGTATGTTTAGTGTGTCAATGTGTGTGTTTGACACACTAAAAAAAACTAGCTTTTAGTTTCTTAACTTAGTCAAATAACTCTTTTTCATATTTTAGAGATTTTTTATGCACTAGCTTTTTGGAGAGGGAAAACTCTCTTTTAAGAAGTCATTCTAAGTAATTTATAATTTATTAGAATAGAGCTTTTAATTAATTTTTCCTAATTTATCCATCTTCTTTTAGTTGATTGATAGCCCATATCTTAGTTATTAGAAATGTTCATTTCCAAAATTTATTTTTTCTAATATTATATTATTTTCAATGCTTATTTTTTTTTTACAAAAGCAATTTTTTTTTTACAAAAGCCAAAGAGAATAAAAAAAATTACATATTATTACATATTTAGTCTATGCTCATTAATTTAATATAAATAAATAAATATATGATGTCAAAAAATATAATTGATTAAATTTTAGACAATTTAATTCTTATTTTAAATATCTTAATTGAATCAATATACTTTAGCCTCAAAATAAATATAAATTAATTTGCTTAATATAATATTTAATTATATTAATATGTCCTTTTATGTCATTTTACATTTATAAACTAGTTCAACAGCTAATTTTATCAAATATTTCTAATATAATCGGCTAGCTTATCAATATTTAGCTAGTAGCTAGTAAACATAGTTAACAGCTTGCTTATCAGCTATCAACTAGCTTATCGACTTCTTATGTCAAATAACTCTTTTTCATATTTTAAAAGTGTTCGACGCACTACCTTTTTGGAGAAAAAAAAGTTCTCTAAGAATAAATTGATGATAAAATTTTGTCAAACAAATTAATTAGTTAAGTAAATAATCAAGAAAACGATTTATGTGATAATTACAAAATAATAAATTAATTTATATTTTATAAATTGATTTAAAATTATATTTATTGTGATTAGGGAAATTGGAGTTGATTTTAAGTCTATCAATATTATCCCAATTCGTTATCTGCTCTCTCTTTTTTCACTTTTATCTTCTCATCTTAACTCGACGAGTAATAGAGATTTACCATCACTAGAAGTCTGAGATCTTCCATAAAAACAATGCGAGATCAAATGAGTAGAAATACTTAAATTACTTATAACTTTCTAACTTAAGATAAAAAAATTCAAAAAAAAAAAAACCTAACCAACTCCAAATTGAAAGATGTGTTTTTTAAAACAAACCAAAAAAATAAAAGAAAATTCAGTTTAAAGAGCAAACTAAAGTTAGTAACTTACTTAGGAGGTTAGAGACAAAAGTAGCAATAAGTTGACCGACCAGGTCAAAGAGAGTGAGAGGTAGAGATAGGGATCCTCTGGTTGACATAGGAATTTTGTCTCTGCGGAAAGTTAAACTTTTCAAAAAGTAATTTTTCTTTTTAACCCTAAAAAAATACTCGAAATTATTTAATTGATAATGAGAATTAAAAATTCTCATAAGAAGTTCTTCTTACCTACTCTAATGTCACAAATGACCCTTGTGAACAAGTTTAACAAACAAACATGTTTGGTTTTATACAAAACTTGATGGAAAAATCGAGCATGATATGGGGATCTTGTGGTGCATATTTGAAAGCAAATTGATTTGTGTTTTATTTTTCCATTTTTCTCCTATTTTGGGGGTATTTATATAATTTTGTCTAAAATAACTTGTCTAGTGTAAATAGATAAATATATGACTGTCATTCTTAGATTTTTAGCTTCACGTTAATATAAGATGGCTCATAAAATCTTCTCTGAATAATAAGAAAAAACTTTGTATTAACTTACAAAAAGCATAACTAGTTTTACCATTAAGCTTTTAACTCAGAATGCTCTTCAAAAGGAATGCCTGATGACCATTAGTAGGGAATTGTTATACTAGTCTAAGGGTCAGAGTTTATGGTTTGATGTCTCCTATACATACTTTAAAGGAGTATTATGAATGAAAAAAGTATTCCCTCTTCAATTTATACTGTCCCTTATTTTTATCCGCATTTGCCTGCATTACATGAGTTGCATCATTGTTACCTTTTTATGTGTGTTAGTTGCCAATGTGCTATGGTTACTTGCTTGTGGTTGCCCTGATTGTGCTATTATTATGCATTTAACTTGTTATTTCTAAAGCTTCAGTTGTATATTAATCAATTGATTAGCTTATTCCTCAGGTAGTGAATGTCTAAGTGCTACACATCCCGACCATTGAACTATTGGTTTGTGACACCAGAGGATGGTAGGTAAGCAACTTCCCCATTTCATGGGAAGTAGGATTTTTCTAAGAAGTCATTTTATCAATTAGCAGTTAACCAACATACCCATCTGATGCTTCATAGAAACTTGTACTTCTCATATAACTTCATAGAGTCAGTGTGTAGTAAATTAATAGCTTATCTCAATCATCGAATAAAAAGTAGTTAATCAATTGTAAAAAAATTATAATTTTTTTTAGGTTAAATTACTCTACTACTTCATGTTACTCAATTTATAATTAGGTCCTTATAATTTAAAAATTATAAATTAGATTTTTATCCTTATTTTTTATTTTTAATTGGATACTTTATATTATTTTTTCGTTAGATTTTGCTAGCAATTATGTCATTTAAACATCGATCTATTAACAATTTATAAAGTGAAAGACATGAACCCATTATTTCTCTTCAAAAATGAAATAATTTCACAAAATATTCTAGTTTTTCTAAGTTATTTGCATTTTAAATACTAATTGAAATTGTATGAAAATTTTATATTAACAATTGTTAAATCATATCAGAGTGTTATTTATGTGTGTCGACTACTAACAAAATCAAATAAAAAAATGATAGAAAGTATCTAATTAGAAGCAAAAAATAAGTATAAAAATTTAATTTAAAATTTTTAAACTATAAATATTTAATTGAAAATTGAATGAAATAATAGAGATTAAGAGGGTAATTTAACCCCTTTTTTATTATTGGGCTTAGAAATAATTGTATAATTTTGGGTTAAAGGCTGATGTTGGGTTGGGCCGTAGCTAGTCCATTAATCCATGGAGGCCCATTATCAGGCCAGGGTCTTGAAGATTTGCCTCTGCCTCCGTTGTCTGTCCCTGTGAAAGAGAACGACGCATAGCTATTTCTTCTTATGCTTTCTCTAAAGGCTGCTACCATGCAAAATCTTCACCGTTTGATGTCGCGTCTATCAGCCACTTCTCTTGGCTCAAGCGCAAGCTCAAGAGGCACAAGAGTTCTCAGAAACTTCTCAACCAATTCTGACGGAGGCCATGGTGGTGGAAATGATGATAAAGTTGATGAAGACAAAAGCTTGGGTTCATCGTTTGGCGGAATGGGCGACATGGGTTCGGAATCAGTGTCATCTTGGTCTACTGGAGTAACGACGGACCATTTTAATGGCGAAGTTGCCAGGCAACAAGCCGGTGGTTCTGCCGGCGGCGGCGCGGCACATTCTGCTGTAGTTTCCGATTTGCAAGAGATTGAGGATAAATTAAGGGAGTTGGAAGCGGAGAATAAGAAAATTGAGGGTTTTGTTGACGGATGGGGTGAAAGGATGCGTGTATTGTGCGTGTTGCTGAAACAAATACGACAGCCTGGTGCTAGAGGGTCGTGTCTGAAGGACTCTGAGAAAGCTGAGATGTATCGCTTGCACAAGGAATATCCTGGGGTTTACACTGCTGAGAAGCTGGCTAAGGATTACAAGATAACGAGGCAAAGAGTGCATGCCATTCTATGGTTGAAGGAGATTGAGGAAGAAGATGACAAAAAGCTGGGTCGTCCGCTTCATGATTCTGTTGAGCGTTTGCTTGACACATGCCCTGAGTAAGTTACTCATTGGGTTACTTGGCTTAAGCTCTTCGATGATCATTCTCTCTCATTTGCATTGATTAGCATCTTGGTTTAATTTGTTTTGGCATTACTTTTAGGGATATTTTCAATAGGATCTTTGAATATGATCAGTACTACAAACAAGAATAGAATTTTTTCTTTTTTCCCCTGAATCTGCAAATTTTTTTGATGGAATAACTAGTATGTTCTTGGAGTTCCTTTTCTTTTCAATGAACATTATTATGGAAACTAATAAACTAATGTTATTGAAGAAAGTAAGAATATAACCACATCAGTTCCAATTTTCATTATTGTTAGGTTTTTTTATTGGTGGACCAGTACCCTAAAGTGATAATCAGCTGTCTGAATAAATATGAATTGTCATCCTTGATGATAGGTTGCCCTTATAATCTTATTGTGTTCAAATTGTGTAGTTGTCTTCTTTTTAGAACCACATCTTATGTGTTATTTCATGGTAAAATTATGAATACAGAAAATTTTGGACTAGCTGCTTTTACTTATTACCAGCTTATCCAATTCGGATTGTGAACTTATGCTGGTAGGATTTATTTCCCTCCACTTATTATGTCATTTTTCTTCTTTCTTTGCTGTATTGTTGATAAAGGTGTTGCTCTTCAATGTCTGAGATATTTCCAGTTCTCTGTGGTAGAATGGGCTTATATAATACTGTCTCTTCTCTTTCTTTTTTATAGATTTGCAATTTTTATCAGGGCATAACATTATGTTTTCTGTTAGGCTCAAGGTTTTCTTAACCCATTCATATTCTAGTCTGGCTGTTAGTGACTTATTAGGTTGTCTTGACCATGTCCATGCTTTAGGTGCTGCTTGAATTGAAGCACCGGGCATGAATTTAATAGCATGTAGAAACTGGTAGGTGCAGCTCGTAAAACACACATTGGTGAAGCAAATTAATTGGGTAATTTTTTACAAAAGTTTCCATTGGCTAAAGTGAATTTGTTAAACAATATACTAAAACAATCTGCTCTTTGTTAGGTTTATGTTAAAGAGCCTTTTTGTAAACAAGAATAATTGATCTGTTGTTTGACTTAATGAATTCTTCTTGCAGATTCTTTATTTCCCATGATAGGGAATTCCATGTTGCATCCCTCCCTTATAAACCTGACTTCAAGGTTATGCCTGAGAGTTGGGATGGCATTACCAAAGATTTGGATGAAGTCCATTATGAAATTTCCAAAAGGGAAGATGAAACGCTTTATCAAGAATTTTTTGAGAAGAGGAATTTCAACAAAAAGAAGGCAAGTTTTGGCATGGACGAAGTGTACACAAACATTTAACAACATTCTTTTGAACATATCTTATCCTTTGTCCTCATTGTTGTTGTCATCACTACTTGATGTTTGGGATTGTCCAATGCATTTAGCATGTTATTAGTAGCACTGGCCTTAAAGAACATCCAAAATCTTTGTTTTACCATGAGATATGCTGATGCAATTATTGTGTAATGAAAGTGGTTTACATCCAAAACAATGTGATTATTTTTTGATCAAGTTTTCTTTTTGTCCTTCATTGTCATTCTACTAACGAACTTTAGTCCAAGTGTCATTTAATTATCCTTCTTCATTGTTTATAAACGTCTAAAATATGTTTTACTATCATTTGTTGCAAATGGAGCACTTGCTCCTCTCAAACCTTCACTTCTATTCTACCCTTAGTGTTGCATCAGATTTTTTGTTTGATAAACCTATTAACTAATGTAGTATTGGTTGCGTACAGATGGCTGGGGAGGTGAAGTGGCACAAGTATAGTCGTCCTAGGCCTTCAGATGGGTGGACTTTTACAGTAGAGAAAATGGGACCCCGAGGGAAGCATGGAGGGGATGGGGGTTGGAAATTTGCCAGCTTACCTAATGGATCCAGCCGACCTTTGAATGAGATGGAGAAAATGTATGTCAAGCGACAGATTCCATGCCGCTGGCATTCTAAACATTCAGAAACACTAAATTCATGCGCCCTCCAGTTGAGCACATATGCGTCAAAGTTTAGATTTTTTAGCTCTACAGCAAAATTCCCATTGATTCCTCCAAGGCATTCTTCTATTAGGGGCAACGTTTATTTTAGTAGAAACCCATGCTCCTGCAGGGAGTCTAATTTAGTTGGACAGGTTTGTTTAAATAGGTGTTACAGTTATGGGAAAGCTGGTGATAGTGTGCCAAAGGAGTGGACCGAGGAGATAGAATACTTGGATGAATCAGGCAGTGTCATTTACAAGGGTAAAGGTGTGAGGTCAGTTGAGCCAGGCAATGATGACCATGTAATGATAGGAGAGGTTAAGAAGCCCTTCTTGAACGCTGCAGCAGTTGCAAAAATAGTTGAGGTTGTCAAAAGGTGGAAATGGGGACCAGAGTTGGAAAACCAATTGGACAAGCTTCAATTTATCCCAAATATGATTCACATTGCTCAAGCCTTGAAGGTTGTAAGGGATAATGATGCATGTTTGAGTTTGTTTAGATGGGCTAAGAGGCAACCCTGGTATTCACCTAATGATGAATGCTATGTTGTTTTGTTCGATGTTTTGAACCAGCATAAGGATTTTGATGGGATTCAATTATTGTTTGATGAAATGGTTTGTGATTCTGCTAATAGTGGAGTTGCCTCATTTGTTGCATACAATCGAGTAATTCAGTACTTGGCTAAAGCTGACAAATTGGAGATTTCATTTTGCTGCTTTAAGAAGATTCAAGATGCAGGTTGGAAAATAGATGCTGAAACGTATAATTCGCTAATAACTTTGTTTTTGAGTAAGGGTTTGCCTTATAAAGCATTTGAGATATATGAGAACATGGAAACAGCCAATTGTTCATTGGACAGCTCAACTTATGAATTGATGATACCAAACTTGGCGAAGTCAGGCCGTCTGGATGCTGCTTTGAAGCTCTTTCAAGAAATGAAAGGAAGAAACTTCCGGCCAGGTTTAAACATCTTTGCATCACTTGTTGATTCGATGGGGAAAGCTGGGAGATTGGATGCTGCAATGAAGGTTTACATGGAGATACAGGGTTATGGGTACAGACCACCTCCTACCATGTTTGTTTCTTTAATTGAATCTTATGTGAAGTCTGGGAAGTTAGAAACTGCTCTTAGGTTTTGGGATGAGATGAAAAAAGCCGGATTCAGGCCTAACTTTGGCTTGTACACAATGATCATTGAGGCCCATGCAAAATCAGGGAAGCTCGATATTGCTATGTCTGCATTCTCAGATATGGAGAAGGCAGGATTTCTACCAACCCCATCTACATATTCTTGTCTCTTGGAAATGCATGCTGCATCTGGACAAGTTGATGCTGCAATGAAGCTGTATAATTCGATGACTAATGCAGGTTTGAGGCCTGGTCTAAGCACTTATACTGCTCTCTTGATCCTCTTGGCTAATAAAAAACTGGTGGATGTGGCTGCCAAAATTTTACTTGAGATGAAGGCCATGGGATATTCTGTTGATGTGACTGCTAGTGATATTTTGATGGTGTATATAAAGGATGGTTCAGTTGATCTAGCTTTAAGGTGGCTGCGTTTCATGGGTTCATCTGGGATTAGAACAAATAATTTTATAATTAGACAGTTGTTTGAGTCATGCATGAAGAAAGGCTTGTATGAGTCAGCCAAACCTCTTCTTGAAACTTACGTGAATTCTGCTGCGAAAGTCGACTTGATACTTTACACATCCATTTTAGCCCATCTTGTAAGGTGCCAGGAAGAGCTGAATGAGAAGCATTTGATGTCTATACTTAGTTCAACAAAGCATAGGGCTCACACCTTTATGTGTGGGCTTTTCACTGGCCCTGAACAGAGGAAACAACCAGTGTTATCCTTTGTCAGGGAATTCTTTCAAAGTATTGATTATGAATTGGAGGAAGGTGCTGCAAGGTACTTTGTCAATGTTCTTATCAATTACCTTGTTCTTATGGGGCAGATAAATCGAGCTCGATGTGTTTGGAAAGTTGCCTACGAGAATAAACTTTTTCCAAAGGCTATAGTGTTTGATCAGCACATTGCTTGGTCACTGGATGTCAGAAACTTGTCAGTTGGAGCTGCTCTTATAGCAGTGGTGCACACCCTTCATAGGTTCAGAAAACGGATGTTGTATTATGGTATTGTCCCCCGGCGTATTAAATTGGTGACAGGACCCACTTTAAAGATTGTAGTTGCGCAGATGTTGAGCTCAGTAGAATCTCCATTTGAAGTCAGTAAAGTGGTTTTGAGGGCCCCAGGAGATTCTGTTATGGAGTGGTTTAAGAAACCAATTGTTCAGCAGTTTCTGCTAAATGAGATTCCATCTAGAGCAGATATCCTTATGCACAAGCTGAACACACTTTTTCCTAGTTCTGCACCTGAAGTTAGATCACTCTCCCCGCCCAAACCTCTCATTGCTGGCAAGGCAATATGAATAGTGCTTGATTTCTTAACTGAGTTACAGGTATGCATTTTCTCGTCATAATTTTATCATGTATAGGCCCATGTTGGTGCAGTGAAACTCTGTATTGGCTGAAGTGAATTGGCAAACAATATACTAAAACAATCTTTTCATTGTTGGGATTCAGGAATATGATGAAGAGTTGGTTTTTTTTTTCTCTCCCAAGAATGATTGATTTGTTCTTTGACTTAAAAAATTTCGTCTTGCAGATTCTTTATTTTCCATGATAGGGAGTTCTGTGTTGCATCCCTCCCTTACAAATTTGACTTCAACGTTATCCCTGAGGTTGGGATGGCATTACCAAAGATTTGGATGAACTCCATTATGAAATTTCCAAAAAGGAAGATGAAATGCTTTATCGAGAATTTGTTGAGAAGATGAATTTCAACAAAAAGAAGGCAAGGGCATAGAGAAAGTGAGCACGAACATTTAACAACATTCTTTTGAACATATCTGATCCTTTGTCCTCTTAGCTGTTGTCATTTCTCATTGATTTAAGAGGTGTCCAATGCATTTGGTAACTACATTGCGGCAGTGGCCTTAAAGATCGTCCAAAATATATATTCTACCATGCAATATGCTGAAATGATTATTTTGTAATAAAAATGGTTTCCACTCAAAACAATGTGGTTATTATTTGATCAAGTTATCTTTTTGTCCTTTATTTTCCTTCTACCTTAGAATTTAGTGATGTCACTTAATTCTCCCTTTTCACTGTTTATAAACTTCCAAAATATGTTGTACTATCTTGTTTTGATTGCAATGGAGTGCTTGCTCCTTCCGTTTGACCCTTTCAGTGTTGTAAATCAGATCTCTTGTTCAATAAACTTGATAACCAATGTAATTTTGGTTGCATTCAGATATCTGGGGAGGTGAGCTACCACAAAAGTGACCTCAGGCCTCGAGATGGGTGGACTGCTACAGTAGAAAAAATTGGGACCCTGAGGGAAGAATGGGGCGGTGAGAGCTGGAAATTTACTAGCTTACCAGATGGATCCAGATGGCCACTGAATGAGATGGAGAAAATGTACATGAAGAGTGAGACTCCACAACACCAGCATAGGATCTTAATTGCATGATGGTCATATTTTGAACTTCGGAATAGATTCAGTATCAGAAGATAATTGAGTCGCTTAAATTCATTTAGAGTCCAGTAAGTGCCATCTTGCCATGGGGTGTTCAGAGATTATGGGATAGATTTTATTTGGATTTTTACTGATACGTTGGGGATGTCTGTTTGCCCAACCAACGTTCACAGAGAAGGTGGCAATGCCATGGATGTTGGAAGGAAGGCTTCACTTTGTCAAAAGATTTGAAGGTAATGTTTGCAAATATTTTTGGTTTTAGTTAATTTATCTATTTATTACTTTATATTTGAAAGTATTTTCTTACTTCTGATTTGAAGGCTTTTTTAACGGACATTGCAAAGGTGTCATGTCTTGAAGTTTTAATCTTTGATATTGGGGTGTGAAGTTTTCTTTGGAATGGTATAGTTTGAGTTAATTGAAAATTGCAACTCATAAAGAAGATTATATGATAAAACTTGATTCTGAGAAGTCTTAGTATTTCACAATAAAAAGAAACAACCTTTATAAACTACCAACTTATAACCAAAGAAATCATACATCTCCAGCTTTTTAACTTTCTAAAGCCTTCTCATACTCTGCCTTTAGAGTGGTCATGAAAAATATTGTTATATGGAACACACATCTACAACTGAAAAAGAGTATCAGTGGGAACATGTATCGTGATTATTATTACTTCCTCCCTCTTCCAAGCAAGAGGATTATACACAACAATCACCAATAAAATAAACAAAACTTTAGCAAAGAAAATTCATGACTTAGGTGAGAGGATCTGATCATAACTTAGATGATATTGTATCCAGATGACAAAAGAAAAATTTGTAACTTAGGTGAGAGGATCTGAATTTACTTTTTTTTCCCCCCTTTTCCTCTCTTAATAATGGAGTAATATAACTGATTTATGATAATATCTTTACCAAACTTTTCCCATCAAACAGGACAACTTTCGATGAATAATTTTGGAAAAATGAATTGTTAATATTGCCGGCACCTATAAGACATTTTGAAACACAGAATGAATGAACTATTTCCTTAGGGTAAGAAAAGGGGGTATATTCCTAACAAAATATCCCAGTTAGAGGTCCTTATCAGTATAACTGTACTTGCAGAAATACTCTAATAGCATTTTGCTGCTTCTCTCAGTGTCAAATTAAATCTCCATGGATAAAATGGCTCATTTTCACCATTTTAATCTTCATTCTGTTCAAAACTCACCAATTTACAAGCCACCCAGCAGCCATTCACTCACTTCAGTTTCTCTAGGAATCCCAAATTCTTCGCCTTTTGCTTCTACTCCATTTTCTTCCCCTGAAGTTTCCATCATTCAATTTTTGGATAACTTGGGTGAGATGAGAACTTTGAGGTGTGTCAGGGAATTGCATGCCCAGATCTTAATGCCAAATAAGGGAAATTTGGCTAAGAAAGTCTATGATCCACCCATAAGAAAGTCAGCAAGAAAGCTCCCTTTCTCTGCTAGAACTGCCACAAAAATGTGGGAGGTAGCTGTGAATGCTGGCATCACTGGGTGCTGCAATGCAGCATTTGAGTATTCCCAAATGAGCGTTTCTGGTAAAGAGCAGGTTGAACTCTGAACATCAGAATGGAGATGAAGCTGGCCAGCAACCTTCGGCATGATTGTAGGGTGCTGAACTTGATCAACCCTTGTGACTTTCCCTGAAAATTGCATGTACCATATGTAAAAAAAAAGGATAATAGATTAAAAAATTTCTCAATGTGTTCTATAAATTGCAGTGTCTTGGACATATGAAAACCAAAACAATCAGAAGAATCAAACATTTTTTTATTTAAACAGATTCAGTGTCTAGCATTACGAAACCAAAACAATCTGAAGAATTAAACATGTCTTTTATTTAAACAGAAACAACTAAAACACAGAACTCAACATATAGAAAATTCAAAAGCAACCGTGCCTAGTTGAAGGGTACAAAACTCAACACATACTGATGATAAATACAACAGTGTGATTTCAATTCAACAATGCTGCAAAATGAAGGTCAAAACAGAAAAGAAAGATGGCACGAGATAATAATCATAAAAAGCATATAAAGCTCAAGATACTAGTAAACTGAAAATGGAGAATATTGAAACCTAGCTACGGTATAAAGTATCAGGAAAAAATAAGCTTTTTGCCCCGTGTGGGTTGTAAAAAAAAAAAACATATTCCCCAAACGGTGTTATTTCAAAATTATTTATGTGTTATTTCAAAATTATTTATGTGGGTAATGTGTTTTTTTAGAAAACATTATTTTTTTTTTTAAAATTTTCTTTTGGTAAAACTTGGTGTTATCAACTGCATACCAATTTTTTTCTTTATAAATAAAAAGTTGGAAAACCTGTCTTATTTTTATTTATTTTCTTGTTTTCTTATTTTTTAAAATAAAAAAATTTTGAAAAAAGAAAAATAAAAAATAAAAGTTTTTTTCAAAAATGTAAAAATAAAAAATTAGTGTAAAAAAACTACATAATACGTCACAATTAGAGTAAAATTTTAATAAAAAAATAATATTTTATAAAGGATAAAAAATTTAAATAATAAATTTTCAAAAATTAAATTTTTTATTTATATAGAAAATAAAAAATAAAAAAAGTTTTTAAAAAAATTTAAAATAAAAAAGAAGAAAATAAAATAAAATAAATATAAAATAACTAGTCAAAATGTCACAATTGATTATATATTAATAATAATTTTAATAAAAAAATAAAATTTTATCATGAATAAAAAATTTAAATTTCAAACTTAAAAAAATAAATTGAAAATAAACAAAGGAAAAAAATAAATTGCTCAGGAAATGTTTTCCAACTTTTTAATTTTTTTTGTTTGTTCATTTTTGTTTTAAAAAAGAAAAATAATTAATAATAAATAAAAGATTTTTTGAAAAAATTTTAAAATATAAAAAAATAAAAAAAATAAAATTAGTGTAAAATAATTATTTTAACAAAAAAAATAAAATTCTATCTCGAATAAAAAATTTAAATATTAAACTTTAAAAAATTTAATTTTTTATTTTTTAGAAAATAAAAAATAAAAAAATTAATTTTTTAGAAAAACGTTTCACAACTTTTTCTATTTTTTTGTTTTCTCTTTTGTTTTTTCTTATTTTTCTTTTAAAAAAA
>JANHAO010013661.1:0-15737 GCA_026873985.1 Saraca asoca
GCCTTTTTCATCATCCTGAAATACAAAAACAAACTAAAGCAGTACCAAGAACTAAACTTACAAAACTAAGGAAAAAGTTAAACAAGAACCACAAATTAATAACTATTTAAGAGGTGATGTTTATTATTTTTATAGGTACAAATTTCACTTATCATCAATACCGAGCACTGAAAAGGTAGCTCACACCTCTCTATCATCTTGCAATGATCAGTGCAAGAGGGAATCGCTAAAAGATTATATAGCCAAGTTCAGGCATGAGGCCAACTTCGTAGAAAACCCCTTGGAGGAAATCATCTTAACAATAATCTTGGCGAGACTCTGCAAAGAGGGAAAGCTGTACAAAAGCCTCTATAAGTCCCCAGCTTGAGATCTCACTGAATTCTACAAGAAACCTAGTATCTAAGAAACCTTCAAAATGGAGGAACCCAAGCAAAAAGGGGACACCAATGGTTCCACTAGGAGCAAAAAAAGGGGTGTTGAGAATCGCAGTCACGACCCCAGTCCACAACTCACAAAGCAGGCAAAGTCTCAGCAACCTGGAGGCCACTTCAAAAGCTACAACATCCTATCAAACACACAGGATAGAATTTTTATCGCATAGAGGCTTAATGAAAACTTTGGGAGGCCTAGGCCAATAAGAGCTTCCCCCAAGTCCAGAGATCTGAGTAGATTCTGAGCTTATCACAATGAGGTTGGACACACCACCTAAGAATGTTGGGCACTAAAAGATGCCATAGAAGACCTCATCAGGAATGGCCAATTACAGGATTATGTGATGAGGCAGATAGGACAACAAGCTTAGCAAACCCAGTGAATTGCTGGTCGAGAGCCAAAGCCTTCCATAGGAACCATATTCTAATTCGATAATGTTTTCTTAAGATCAACAATAATCTTGAAATCTCTGTATGAATTGTCCAGTGAAACTCTATTTGAAAGGGACCACTCTATGTTGAATCAATGAAATTCATAGCTGATTAGCCAAAATTCAAAAATGCTACCTAACTAGCAATGAGCCATCACGAAAACAAAATCAAGGGTGAGATGGCCTAAGAGCCTACCTCGCAATGAAAATAAAACTCGTCCAAGGGTGAGACAGCCTAAGAGCCTACCTCGTGATAACAAAAACAAAATCGAGGGTGAGACGGCCTGAGAGCCTACCTCACAATGAAAACAAAACTTGTCCAAGGGTGAAATAGCCTAAGAGCCTACCTCGTAACGAAAACTTGTCCGAGGGTGAGATGGCCTAGGAGCCTACCTCGCTATAGCGAAAATAAAATCGAGGGTGAGACGGCCTGAGAGCCTACCTCACAACAAAACTGAGGGTGAGATAGCCTAAAAGCCTACCTTGCAATGAAAACAAAATCAAGGGTGAGACAGCCTAAAAGCCTACCTCACGACAAAAACTCATCCGAGGGTGAGATGGCCTAGAAGCCTACCTCGTGACAATGAAAACAAAATTGAGGGTGAGACAGCCTAAGAGCCTACCTCGCAACGAAAACAAAATCGAGGGTGAGATGGCCTAAGAGCCTACCTTGCAATGAAAACTCGTCCAAGTGTGAGACAACCTAGGAGCCTACCTTATGACAACAAAAACAAAATCGAGGGTGAGACAACCTAAAAGCCTACCTCACAACAAAAACAAAATTAAGGGTGAGACAACCTAAGAGCCTACCTCGCAACAACAAAAACAAAACTAAGGGTGAGACAGCATAAAGCCTACTCTGAGAAATGAAAACTTATCCAAAGGTGAGACAACACGAATCCCACACACTCAAACCCAATAATGAGTTGCAAGTTCACCATAGCACGAAGACGCTAAAATAAATTTATTGTAACTCTCATGCAACTAAGTATCCATAGCTAACATATGGACAGAAGATTGCAGCTCACATGCGACCTCTTGCCAAATGTAGCGTACATGCATCTTAACTATTGCTTGTTATGAACAAGGGCAATCAAATGACAAGAGCAACTAAGAGTTAAAGACATGGCCGATTGGTCAAAGAGACATTTCATTTATCTTCAGAAATGAACATACAACGGTACATGAAGCATCCAATACAACAAGAGCTATGCAGAAAAGCTCATACATTAAAAATACCTCATTCAACAAGGAAAAATTACATCAAAAGATGAAGAAATGTAGAAACAAAAGGCAAAAAAGCCTAAAAGCCTAATATTGCCATTCCAACAAGAAAGTAGAGAGCCGATTATCGGGAGATGAACTCCCACCAGCAGGAAGACTAGCAACTCCGCTCCTGCAGTCTTCCCATCCCCCTCTGGTGGTTCCTCCTGGACTAGACCCAATGCAATTCAAAAAGGCACCAAGGGTCTGGCTGGTAGAGTTGGATTCTATGGAAGGACCTAAAGGAGATAATCTAATATCTGCACAAGACTCCCTAGGAACCCACAAGATGAATCCTGCAGGGAGGTTATGTGCAACAGGCCATCCGTACCTCCAAACATTTTGCAACAGGCCATCCACACCTCGAAAAGCTTTGTTAGAAGCCAAGTTACCAAAAATGCAAGGAGCTTAATTGACTCCTCCATTAAACTCTCCTATGAAAGAGGGAGAAGACCCCTAAGGTATAAAAAGACCAACTTGGTCTACCAAAAGGTCCAGAAGATATTTGGTTGATCTTAATCGAACGGCCTAAAGCAAGCAGAAGTGCCACGCCAATAGCCAAAAATTACGAACAGAAAAAAAAAAAGCATGGTCCGAAGTAGAATGAAAAGATAGAAAAGAAATCTGAAATGACAATTCATCCAGGCAAAGACTTTGACTAAGAATACAGATAGAGCCTCAGAAAAATCGTAACTCCTAGTCTGCAAAGCGAACTGAGAGTTAGGAGGCTTATGTTATAGGTAAAAATTGACTTTGAAGAACAAGTCAATAAGGGCCTAGCAAACGCTGGGTTGCACAGCTTGCTAAAGATACCTAGCGGGCACTACCTCACATATCTAGAAGGAAATGTAGGCGAGAAGCTTGCCTTACCAAGCGACTGGCCATCCTACTTGAGCTTGCCTCGCCAAGAAGTAGTCCCAAGCTCGCTACGTGAACAACAATAGTAGCCCCTGAGCTGAGAACCCCTGCTTGAAAAGGACAAGCATCTCACCCAGCTAAGAGCTCAATGAGGCTAATTGTTGGATAAGACTTATACCAGCTCATAACCAACAAAAGGAGCCCACCCCACAGGAAGCACCTACAGTAGCTGGATTATAGGAGTTCTACTATCTTTTACATTTATTTCTTGATGTAACAGAACTATAGCTTGTAATCATTACATGTAACATCTCTTTCCTCTATAAATAGGAAATTATTGTTAGAAGAGGAGGAGGCCAGAAAAACAATAAGGCCAAGACTCTATAAAAAATCTTTTCAACATATAATAAAAACTCCGCCGTGGACGTAGGGTCCAGTATCGCCCGGATTTAGCTGAACCACATTTAAATACTGTCTGTGCCTATCCCCCTTCCTCTCCTCCTCCCTGTCCTTCCATCCTTGTGCTCCAGAAGATAGCCTTGGGTCCAAGAATTCATCTCCGTTGACTAGAGTTTGGGTCAGAACCAGATTCCATCGTCAACATGTTCTATGTCATCCTTCAAATGAAGAAGCTTGGAAACAATTTGAGCAAAATTATTTAGAGTTTGTAGTTGAACCTTGAAATCTAGGACTCAGATTATACTCTAATGGATTCACTCCATTCAGTCATAACATTGTACCATATTCATGTTAGCTAGTAATAGTCACTCCTTACAACTTGCCTTCAGATATGTGTATATAACTCCAAATATATTCCTAACCTTAATTATTCCAAGTCTAGAAAATCTCAAGAGTAAAATTGATGTGTTCATGTAGTCATTGATAAATGAATTACTCACTTTAGGGAGTGATGGTTTTCCAGCGTATGACTTTTCAATGAAGAAAACTTTCAATGAAGGTCACATTAATGTGGACCATCAATGAATTTCAAGCATATGGGATGTTATCTGGTTAGCAAATGGCTGAAAAATTAGCTTGCCCAATATATATGGATTCCATAAAAGCATTCACCTTAAAGCATAGGAGAAAACAATTATGGTCAGATTGTCACAGACAATTTATACCACATAATCATCCTTATAGGAGAAATAAGAACAACTTCATCAAAAATAGAATAGAGAAATTTGAACTACCTCCAAGATTAATCGATGACCAAGGGGGCATTTGGTTTTAGGAAAATATACCCTATTTTTATTTCTTATTTTCATTTTCTGAAAAGGATTTTCATTTTCTGAATTTCAAATTTTAGAAAACATGTTTGGTTTCATTTACAATTTTCTGTTTCTAAGAAATGAAAATAATAAAAACATGTTTGGTTTATCCATTTTCAATTAACTAAAAGTTTGGTTTATTTACAATAATGCCACTGTGTTTTCAACTTTTGAAAACAAAAATGATAAAAATAACTTTTTTCCATTTTCAATCTTCAGTCCATTTTAGGAAATATTTTCAAGAAACATTTCCAACAAAATTAATCCAAACATATTTCTAACCTTATTTCTAGTTTTCATTGAAAATGAAAACAGAAAATACTTAAACCAAATGTGCTCCAAGTTTTTGGTCATGTTTGTTTCATTCCAAAAGTCATAGAAACTTGCCCAATCAGGATGCCAGGATATGGGGTGGATCGTAACTAGACTAAGAAAAACATATTCTGGGACTTGTCATACTAGCGATCCAACTTACCCCAACACAATATCGATGTCATGCACATAGAGAAAAATGTCGTTAATAATGTGTTTATTATAATGATGGATGTTCAAAGGAAAATTAAAGACAATATTAAGGTGAGGTTGGATTTGATAGAATACTATAGAAAAAGGGAGTTGGGGCTTGAAAAGGGAAAAATTTACAAACCTAAAGCTTCCCACACCTTGAGTTTGAATGTCTAAAGGGCAATTGGTGAGTAGGTTATGAAGTTAAGAATGCTTGATGATTATGCCTCCAAATTGGATAGGCGTGTCTATGTAAATGAAGGTAAGATACTTGGTATGAAAATTTATGACTATTATATTTTTATGGAAATATTGCTTCCTATTGCCTTTTATGGACTCTCAATTACTATATGGAGGGCTTTAATTAAATTGAGTCAATTCTTTAGGAAATTGTGCTAAACAATCTCATGAGAAAAGGAATTGCTCCAAATAGAACAAAATATTTCCTTGATAATATGTAAGCTTGAATGGATTTTCCCACCAAGTTTTTTTTGACTCAATAGAGCATTTGCCCATTCATTTGCCATTTGAAGAAATGATAGGTGGCCCTATGCAATATTAATGGATGTATCCATTTGAGAGATTTCTTAATAGGTTGAAGAAGAAAGTTAGCCATAGAGCTAAACCTAAAGGAAATATTTGTGAAGTTTATTTGATCGAAGAGATAGTTCAGTTTTGTCAATACTATTTTAGCCCTAATGTGTAATGCCAAATCATAGGAGTCAGTACAAATGATGACTGGGGAGGTGATGCAACCTTGGAGCCTATTTTTTCATCTTCAATCTTTTAAGACACTTTTCTAGCTTTTGCTGAAAGTAATATTTGGATGATGAAGAATTGAAATTAGCCACAATTCATGTGCTTTTAAACTATGAAGAAATGGAGCCATCTAAAGACAAAAATTTTGTGTAACTATCTTCATAAATTATTCCATATCTTTAACTTTAATTAACTCAAATTTAGAATGCTAATTACTTGAATTGTTATTCCTTATAGTATTTTAGTTCATTGGTTGAAGATTATGTATCAAATATGCAAGATAAGGACATTGAAGCAATGATCAATGCTCCATTCGCATCCTAGTTTGCTCTTCTATAAGTATAAACAATAATTACTTGTCTTATGTGACATTGTTTGCTATCATTGTATGATGAAATTTTCATGTGAAATTTTGTTATTATAAGGTTCACAATCTCTCAAATGGTGTGGTCAATCATATTTATTAGATTTAGCTTAGGGTCCTTTTAGGGCAATCAAAACATTTCTAATATATTTTGTCAGTGGTTATAAGTTTCACACATACATATGGATGAGCAAATAGATCTAGAACAAGAAGGCGATGTTGATGAAGATGATGATGATGATGATGATGATGCAAAGGAGGAATCCGATGAATCATACTACCAGTTGATATGTGACATGCCAATTTATTACCTGCATGAATGCTAAATTACTTTATTCATTTAACATATATATGATTATCTTCTACTTATGTTATGTGTGAATATTTGCAAATGATAGGTTGTAGGCATGGACAAGGTAGAGGATCGCAATCCCATGGACAAGGTTCCCCCAAGACTCCCCTAATAGTAGTTTGCATGTGATGGCCTATTAAAGCCTATCGGTTGCCATTCACACTAGCTATACCTTCATACCCACACCTTGACCTACTCCTCGCTAATTGGAGGCACCTGGACAAGCATCAATGTAGATGCAATAGAAGTAGCTATCCCCATATACATAGAGGGCATCATCACAAATACCACCACTATCTTCAGGCATGGCATCTGGCCCAGGACATCCTCCACTCCTGGGGTACTCATACTTAGTACTAAGGCCAAACAGAAATTGATTATGTGATAGGAACATAAATAGGCCTACTAAATATAACAAATTGCATGTGTATGTTTGAACTGTGTGACTATGTCAAAAATTAAATATATTAACATGATAAAGAAAAACTAGAGGCCCATAGGACTTTGTAAAATTATATTGTGAATGAAATAAAATAATTTTTTATTTTTATATATGTTTTTCATCAAATATTTGAAAGAACTCAAGTTAATGATTCATTAATATTAAGTTTTTAAAGGACACATGATACGATAGTTTCATATGTCTATATTTCTATATTTGCAAACCAAGTTTAGAAAATAAGATGTATAAATCTTATTTTATTTAAATTTTATAGAATTTAATTTATTATTGGTTGTGAATTGATTAGTAGCCAACAAACCTGATGCCCAGAAGACTAAATAGTGTAAATTTAGTATTTGTGTAGCACTAAAAGTATGTTTAGGATGTTTGTTATGTGTGTATAGAAATGCTTACAGGGCATGCAACAAGAATTCCATATGTGGTGTGATTGTTTATGTAAAGTTTTCTAAAAAGGTGAATTATATATATAGGAAAAATTATACTTTAACCATCTATATTATGGCCTTATTTTCAATGTGTCCACTTATAGTTTAAAAGATTAAAAAGATACAACATATGATTTGCATCATTAATACTTTACCTATATGAGGTTATTTTTCATCTAAATCTAACAAAAATTGTCACATATCAGTCACATACTTCTTCCATTAAATAGAAGCAAACTAGATTTAGCTAGCTGCAACCGATTTCGACCAACAATGGCTAGGTTTAGCCGGTAGAGATGTTATGTGAGGGTAGTAGGTTAACAATTGGAAGAAAAGAGAGTAATAGTGGGGAGAGAGAGAGAAAGAGAGAGAGAGAGAGAAATCATCGAAGAAAGAGAGAGAAAGTGAAGGGAACAATAAGGGTTTGGAGAAATTGGGAGATTAAAACAAAAGAAAGGAAGAAGCCATTGTGCTTCTATATCAAGACCATTTTAATTACTTTACATGGACTTGATTGATTTATCAACAGTTAGAAGTCGTGGTGGTAACTATTACATGCTTATGATTGTTGATGACTATTGAAGGTACACATGGATATTGTTTCTTGCTCAAAAGAGTGATAGTTTTCAAGCTTTTAGGAAGGTTACTAAGTTTATCCAAAATGAGAAAGGACAAAAAATAGTAAGCATTTAAAGTGATCATGGTGAAGAATTTAATAATCATGATTTTGCTTACTATTACATTAAGAATGGGATAGGTCATAACTTCTTTGCACGTAGAACCCTTCAACAAAATGGAGTTATTGAGAGAAAGAATAAATGCCTTGAAGAAATGGCTAGAATCATGCTTAATAACAATATCCTTCCAAAGTCATTATGGGTGGATGCAATTAATACTATGTGTTATGTATGAATCATGTCTTGATAAGGTCAATTCTTAAGAAAACCACCTATGAACTCTATTTTGGAAGAAAATCTAATGTCTCACATTTTCATGTTTTTGGTTGTAAATGTTTTGTGCATAATAATGGTAAAGACAATCTAGGTAAATTTGATACCAAATTTGATGAAGCATTATTCATTGGATATTCTTCTGCATATAAAGCTTTTCAAATGTATAACAAGAGAACTTTACAAATAGAAGAATCCATCCATGTTGTATTTGATAAGTTACTTCAGGTGTTCATAGAAATTATGATGATGATGATGAGCAAGTGGACTCATGGCTTCCTCAAAAAGAGTAAAATGTGCAATAAGAAAAAGATGATGAAGTAAGAGACAAAGAGGATAAGGAAGATGACAAAGCTTCACACTTGGTCAATCTTGAGGTAAAGATGTCTCACGACCCTCAAAGAGCTTGGAAAATCATGGAATCCCACCCAAAGGAGCAAATGATTAGTGACACAATGCAAAAGGTAACACATAAGATGTTTAGAAATATTTGTGATCATTTAGCTTTCCACTCTCAATTTAAACCCAAACCATTAATGAAGTTATAAATTATGAACATTGGATCATGGTCATGCATGAAGAATTAAACCAATTTGAAAGAAACCAAGTTTGGGATCTTTTACCAAGACCTGATGATCATACAATTATAGGAACTAAATGAATTTTTGGGAACAAACTTGATGAAAATGGTGTTATAGTGAGAAATAAAGCCCGATTGGTTGCTAAAGGTTAGAATCAGGAGGAAAGCATTGATTTTGATAAAACTTATGAGCCTATAGCAAGATTAGAGGCTATAATAATGTTATTAGCATATACTTGCATTAACGGATTCAAATTTCATCAAATATATGTTAAAAGTTCTTTCTTGAATAGTTTGATTATGGAAGAGGTATATGTTGAACAACCCCTAGGTTTTGAAAATCATCTTTATCCAATTCATGTTTTTAAGCTTAAAAAGCTTTTTATGGCCTCAAATAAGTTCCTAGAGATTGGTATGAACACCTAAGCGAATTTCTTTTGGAAAAATGGCTTTTCAAGAGGCAAGGTTGACATTACTCAGTTTATAAAGCATAAAGGCAATGACATTCTCTTTGTGCAAATATATGTTGATGACATTATTTTTTATGCTACTAATGAATCCTTGTGCAAAGAATTTTCTAAGATTATGCAAGATGAATTTGAAATGTCTATGATGAGTGAGCTCAACTACTTCCTTGGTTTTCAAATTCAATAATCAAAGGATGGACTCTTCATAAGCTAAACCAAATACATAAGAGAATTCTCGAAAAATTTGATATGGAAACTACTAAACCTTTTAGAACTCTAATGAGTCCTTCAACAAAATTTAATCTTAATGAAGGAGGTAAGAAAATAGATATCACAATCTATAGAGGCATAATAAGTAGTTTACTTTATCTTACTGTAAGTAGACTAGATATAATGTTTAGTGTGTGTATGTGCATAGGGTTTCAATCTAATCTTAAGGAATCACATATGTTTTATGTTAAAAGAATCCTTAGATACCTTGTAGGCACACCACACATGGGGTTATGGTATCCTAAAGCAAGCTTTAGCTACTTAATAGGTTATTCCAACACCCATTTCATTAGAAGTTGAATAGATCGGAAGAGCACTAGTGAAGTGTGTCAATTTATTGGCCACTCTCTTGTCTCATGGCATAGTAAAAAGAAAAATAGTGTGACTTTGTCCATAGTTGAAGTGGGATACATAGCCATTTGTAGTTGTTGTAGTCAAGTCATTTTAATAAGACAACGATTATTAGAAATTGATTTGAATTTCAAGAAATTTTTTATCAAATGTGATAATACAAGTGCCATCACCAAAAACTCTATCATGCACTCAAGAACCAAGCACATAGAGATAAGACGTCATTTCTGTGACATCTAATAATAATAATAATAAATAAAATAAGCTAGTATGTGTTTTTCTAAAATTGTGTCACATATGATGAGAATTAAATATACATGAATTATAATCTAACTTATACTTTTATTTAATGAGTAATATTGTAAGTAAGTGTATTATAGAAAGTATTTAAAATTTCTTTTATGGTTAAAAGGCAATTTTCCCTGTTCTTTTCCCTTTTTTTCTTTTCTTTTTTCCCTTTTTCTTTTTCTCCTTCCTACACTGGCAACAGAGCTGCTACCTTGTTTCTTCTTCTTTTTCTCCCAGCCATCGGTGCTCCTCTCTGATCTCTTTATTTGCTGCTCCAATCATCCTCTCTGACTTGTGGCTGCTACATCTGTTTCTTTTTCCTCTCTAGCTGGTTATGGTTACTTTTGCTTCTTCTTCTTTTCTAGCCAACTGCTGCTACTACTTTGTTCTATCAGGAGCTTCACTTGCATCAACTCTAGCTAGTTGAAGCTTGTCCTCTCCAATAGCTTTGTTTGCTATCACCAGCAGTAACCAGGCTGCCATTCACCAATGCTGGACTCTGCTCTTCTTACTAAGAAAGCTTGTTGTGCTCCACTCTGGTGCCTATCATGCTGGTGTTCCTTTGCATCTGGTCGAGTAGACTGCCGATCTAGAGCAAGGGTGAGTTAAAGCTAGTGGTCAAGCTAGGATTTGGTTAAGCTGACCGGATACCCTTCCCCTGTTTCAAAGTCTATTGGTGCCGCCAAACTGCCTTTTTGCCACTGACATCATTTTTGCTATAGCTGCTAGAATTGTTTGACAAAAGGTCAAAACTATTGCTACATTGCTTAAGCCCTCATTTGCTATAATCCTTCTTTCCTTCACCTTAGTTTTAATTGAATTCTCAAATTAGTTCCTAAAGGTAAATTGACTTACCCTTTTTTTTTCCTTCAACTTAAAATTTTTCTGATGCTTTAGTAATTTCAATTTAAACACTCTTAAACCCTAAACTTCACTTTGTGAATTTTAAGATGGTTCTTGAAATTTTCAACTAACTGTTATGGAGTTAGCAAGAACTAAATGAAAATGAAGTAAAATTTCAACTTAATTGATGATAACTTTAGGTAAGTATTTATGAAATTATTTGAATTCCAATCTTTTTAAGGTATAATTTAATTTTTAAAACTGGAATACCATTACTTGAATAGGAGCTAATGTGAGGATTTGTTATATATATAAAAGTGGCCTCGCGAGGATAAGTCCCTAAGCGCGATAGAGACCAAGTTCCCCACTTTGACAAGAGGCCCACGGCAAGCTTCGCCTCACTCATCAGAAAGCGACAATAGCGAAGCGCTCCTAACACCAGCCTTGCCTCGATCGTCACAACACAGCGACGCTACGAGGGGATTCTAGTACATCCCGCGAAGCAGCCTCCCTTGGGAGGGACAATCCAAGGAAGAAACCATAAGAACGGATCATCGAGTGATCAATTACTCCGCTTAAGCTCGCTTTCTCGCTATAGCGACACTCAGCTTGCTACAGTAGAACCTGCGATGCCTCCAAGCCATAAATCTCCCAACTCAGGATGCCAAGCAGCAGACACAAGTCTACTGCCAACCTAAGGGTACCGTTCAGTAGCCTACTCTCTACAGTAGCCAGATTATAGACCCCTTTTCTGTCTTGTCTCATTTATAGTTTGATGTAACACCACTGTAGCTGGTAATAAATGCATGTAACCCCTTCTTTCCTCCATAAATAGGATTACATTATTAGAAAGAGGAAAGGACAATCTTGTAAGCAGAAACTCTGCAAATCACTTTACATTAATAAAATTTCCACCGTGGACGTAGGGTCTGGTACCACCCAGATTTGGTCGAACCACGTCAACGTGTTGTTCCCTTTCTTCTTCTTCTTCTTCCTCTTGGTCCTTTCTCTTCCACACTTCAAAGGCAGCATTGGGTCCCAGAACCTCTCTCTGTTGGCTGAAGTTCGGGTCCTCAGTACAAATCGAATTTCATCGTCAACATTTTTGGCACCGTCTATAGGGATCCATATGCTTGCTTAAGTTTCCACTGCAGCCTAATCATGGATAAAGAAGAATGACTTGGAGTTCTACAACTTCGGCTTCTTAGTAGCACACCGCTACACATGAAACTCAAGAGGCTCAAACGCCCGACCAGCCCCGATCGACACTTGAAAACACAATCAGAGAATTGGCTGAGACTGTCAAGGTGCTTGCTCTGGCACAAGCACAAAATGCTCAAAGGCAAGAAGAGGTCATGGCACAACTCTAACAACTTCATGAGGAAGCTCAAAGAGAAGCCTGTGACAACCCCGACGGCTAATGACTAGGGGCTCGTAGTGAGCAGAAAGCTCAACCCTTCAGCATGAAGATCAACATCCTACGATGGCAGAGGTTCTCCAGAGGCTGAAACAGTTGGAGGAGCACCCACAACCTTAAAACAATCAACCTTGCTACGAGGAAATCTCACCATTTTCTACGGAGATCAAGAAGAAACCTCTCCCACAGAAGTTCAAAGTTCCCGCAATCCCACTGTACGAAGGGAATAGCGATCCTAGCGACCACTTAGACGCATTTAATACTCAAATGGACCTCTAGATGATCGACCCCCTGATGAAATGTCACGTCTTCCCTGCCATGCTAGGGGAAATCCCTCTTGCTTGGTTCAGACACCTTCCTGGTGCAGCATCGACAACTGGGAGGAATGCCAAAGGAAATTTGTTGACCATTACCGGGCATTAAAGAATCAGCTCACACCTCTTTGCCACCTAGCAATGATTTTCTAGTGCAAGGACGAGCCACTCAAGGATTACGTGGACCGATTCAGGCACAAGGCCAACTCCGTGGAAAATCCCTCGGAGGAAGGTATCCTAACAGCTATCTCAGCAGGACTTCGTAAGGATGGCAAGTTGTATAGGAGCCTTTATAAGTCCCCTACCCGAGATCTTGCTGAATTTTATGATCGGGAAACTAAGCAAATAAAATGGGAAGAAACCTTCGAAATGGAGGAACCAAAGCATAAAGCGGGCCCTAGTAGTCCCACCGCGAGCAACAAGAGGAGCAATGAGAGTCACGATAATCCCACTCTTCATCTCGTGAAGAAAGCAAAACCTTAGCGACCTGGAGGCCACTTCAAGAGCTATAGCATGCTATCAGACACACAAGACAAAATCTTCACCGTAAAAAGGCATAACGAGGATTTTGGAAAGCCCAGGCCAATAAGGATACCAGCCAAGTCCAGGGACTAGAGCAAATTTTGCGCTTACCACAACGAGACTGGACACACTACCTCAGAGTGTCATACACTGAAAAATGCCATTGAAGGCCTCATCAGAAGGGGTAGACTACAGAATTACGTGGCAGGACCACTCGGGCAGCATGCTCAATAGGCACAGCGAGTTGTCACCTGAGAGCCCGAGCCCTCCATCCGAACCATATTTTGATCCTATAGCGCTCGATTGTACTAGTCACTTTGTGCTAAATGAATGGAATTTGGCCGTTTGGCCAAACGCTATTTAAGATAAAAGAATTTTCACCCCTCTCTTGCAATTTTGCTATAGCGAATGGTATTCACCTCGCTACAGCGAACGGTATTCACCTCGCTACAGCATAATCTCTACAGCATTTGCTACAGCAAACAATATTCACCTCGCTACAGCATAATCTCTATAGCATTCGCTATAATGAAAGGTCTTCACCTTACTACAGCATGTTCTCTACAGCATGATTGTCTCAAAGCGAATGATTTTTACCTTGCCATTACTGAAATGAAATCATCATGATTACCCGCAGCTATCATGAGGACGAGTTTCTCATGGCTTTCATGCAATTGAATTCTCATAATTTTTATGTGAATGTATTCACTACATCTCAAACGAGATCTCTCAGGTGCAGCTCACTTGTGACCTCTCTCTCTCATAATAAGTTGAGCAGTCAGAAAAATAAAAGCATAACCAATTGGCCAAAGAAAAATTCTCATTGATTATCAAAAGCTTACATATAGTAATGCGTGAAGCATTCATTATAGTTCTCGAAAAGGAAAAGTACTCATCCCACATAAAGACCTCAACAAGCGAGGCGATGGTACATCAGGGGAAAAAAGGCTAAAAGCCTAGCACTACGATTCCTATAAAAAGTAGTCAAAACGCCTACTACCAGTCATTGGGCCCACAGAAGAGCAGCAGCCCCAGAGTTCCTCCTGTATATTCCTCCAGCACGTCCTCCTAAGCCATACACAGCAATTCAAAAAGTCATAAAAGCTAGCTGGCCAGGCAGCGGCATCACATGCAATGACTGGAGGAGGTGGCCAGAAGACACCGTGAGAACCCCCTAAGAGCCCGCCAGGTAGATCCTACATCGGTGCCACGTGCAACGGGCTATCCATGTCTCCTGCCACCCTGCAACAGGCCATCCATGTCTCACCAAGCTTCGTCGGAAGCCAAGACACCAAAGCGCAAGGGGCTCTTCAATCTCCTCCATTGAGTTTCTCAGGGGTGAAAGAAAGAATGCCCTAAGTTATAAGTAGAACCGCTCAGGCCTTTGAAGAATCAAGAGAAAATCTGATCTGATCTTTATCCAATAGTCTGAAACAAGCAGCAATGCCATGCTAATAGTCAAAAATGGCAAATAGGGAAAAGCATGGCCTAAAAGAGAATGGAAAGAGATCTGACACGACATCTCAGCCAAAGAAGGACACCAACTGAAGATACGAATCAAGCCTCAGAAACTTGTAACTCCCGGTCTGCTAAGAAAATCGAGAGTTGGAGGCTTATGTTATATATATAAAAGTGGCCTCGTGAGGATAAGTCTCTAAGTGCGACAGAGACCAAGTTCCCCACTTCGATAAGAGGCCCACGGCAAGCTTCGCCTCACTCATCAGAAAGCGACAACAGCGAAGCACTCCTAACACCAGCCCTGCCTCGCTCGTCGCAACACAGCGACGCTACGAGGGAATTTTGGTACATCCCGCGAAGCAGCCTCCCTCGCGAAGGACGGTCCAATGAAGAAACCATAAGAACGGATCGTCGAGTGATCAATTACTCCGCTCAAGCTCACTTTCTCGCTACAATGACACCCAGCTCGTTACAGCAGAACCTGCAACACCTCCAAGCCATAAATCCCCCAGCTTAGGATGTCGAGCAGCAGACACAAGTCTACCACTAACTTAAGGGTACCGTTCAGCAGCCTACTCTCTGTAGTAGCCAGATTACAGACCCCTTTTCTGTCTTGTCTCATTTATAGTTTGATGTAATACTACTGTAGTTGGTAATAAATACATGTAACCCCCTCTTTCCTCTATAAATAGGATTACATTGTTAGAAAGAGGACAGGACAATCTTGTATGTAGAAACTTTGCAAATCACTTTACATTAATAAAATTTTCACCGTGGACGTAGGGTCCCGTACCACCCGGATTTGGCCGAACCACGTAAATATGTTGTTCCCTTTCTTCTTCTTCTTCCTCTTGGTCCTTTCTTTTCCACACTTCAAAGGCAGCATTGGGTCCTAGAACCTCTCTCTATTGGCTGAAGTTCGGGCCCTTCGTATGAACCGAATTTCATCGTCAATAGGATTTATTCTTACATTAGTGTTTTAGATTAAAGTAATTTCTTAAAACTTGGGAAAAAAGCTAGAATTTGCATTCTTGGCTTGAGCTTAGGTAACCAGAACTTCTTACATACTTGAAAGGTGAGTGGATAATTCTACTCCTCTTTATGAATTTTCTTTTCTCAAATGCCTATTTTGTTTACTATTGTGAATTTGGACATC
>JANHAO010013662.1:0-15741 GCA_026873985.1 Saraca asoca
ACAGAAACTGCTCAAAATGGCCAATTATGCAAAATTTTGTAAAATGAATCCAATTGACATCACACTATAAATACATCTTAACACAATTGGAAGTAAGTAATTTTGGACCTTAAAATGCTAAGTATGAGGACAAATAAATGCATGAAATATTATGTTATCATGCAACAAGACGTTCATTCCCTTCTCACTCCTGTATACTGATACTTTTGCCTTTCAAACTTTCAAATGGCAGTTGTCGGCCTTATCTCCCTACCCCATTGATTCTTGCTTTGTCATAGCAGTTAATTGGCCGTTCTTGATTGGAACCTTCCTCTTCTTTGATCATTCTAGGATTTGATTCACTCTTTTATCATGGTAAGCTCTCCCGGTCTTTTGCTTTTGTGGGTTGTTGATGTGGTGTTGCCTAGTTTGATAATGCTTGCCATTTTGCTGTCAAACATTTTGCTTGCTAGTTCATCATCTGTAGGTTACTGGTTTGAATTTTCTTGCCCTTTAGGGATTTAGTGGTTTAACGGGCTTTATTAGCTAAACCCTTTTAGGTTTTTTTGATAGTTTTAATATCTGTCCCGGTGGCTCGGGGCACATTATGATTTGTTGCATAGAAAATTTTTGTTTAAATAGTTGTCTCAGGAAGGGTTTGCCTTCAGTGGCTTGACCAATTCCCTTTTTCTTTCATATTTTGCATAGATGGCAGTCTATAAATGCTATGGCCATCAGATAGGAAGTGTCAAGCTGAATCCTTAGCTAGCAGTAGGGAGCCAATGTATCCATTAGTTGGAGTGGCCTTTAGGGGCAGCGAGGTCATAGAATAGCCCCTCTCAACCCGAACCTAGTGCAAGATAGCAAGCCGCTGGGGGCTCTTTGGACCGCTCAGTTTTCAAACATTATCCTTTAACCATCAAGCTGTATGAGCTCTCGGGCATAGTGGAAAGCTTCTATATTCCTAAGGGTTGTCGCCTTATAGCACCTTCTCCTGATGACCACGTGGCTTATCCACCTCAAGGTTTGGTTGTGATTACCCCCATCACTTTGATGTCAGGCTCAGATACCCAATTCATCCCTTTATCATCCATCTATTGAATAAACTGAAGCTTTCCCCTCCTCAACTAACTTTGAATTCCTATACCTAACTTGTCTCCCTAGCACTCATATATTTGAGTAGCAACCTTCCTCCCCTATCTACAAAGCTTTTATGCCATCTCTTCAGCATTAGAAGTACAAGCTCCTCAGACAGGATCTATTATCTTTCAGCTTGAAATTCCAAGTTTAAGGGGGCTTTGCCTCGGGGGGAGGCCAAGGGTAAATCAAATGTCAGGTAGTACAAAACCCACTGGCTCTACATCTCATGCCTATCTTTGCATTCTCTTCACAATTTTGACTTTGTTTTGACACTGGGTAAGTAAGTTGCAATCATGCAAGCTCTTGTGATTTTGCATTTTGTTTCTAACACTTCGTCTTATTTTTGCAACTGGGGCTGGTAAAGTAAAGCTAACACTTAGAACTGAGGAGGCTGAGGTGTTACACTAGTTTACTATTATTGGCAATCTATAGAACAATCCTAAGTTCGACAATGACCTCCTACAAACTCGCGGGTTAACTCTAGTGCTGAAAATCAAACTTACTAGAAAGATCAGGGCTCACCAGGTGAAAGAAATTAGGCAAACTTGCTCCAAAGACTATGAGGAGATGGTAAAGCTACTTTTTCAAAGTATACCCTCCGATGAGTCTGAGGAGCTTGAGGTCACTGCAACCACACTAGTTTCTAAAGCCATGTCAGCCTTTACTGTCCCGAATCAATTCTCCCCTGTGATAACTACAAATTAGTTTCCTCTTGTGATGACTATGGCACCCCTTCTTGAATGAACATCCATCTCTCATTGTGAAGTGATTGAAGCCATTAAGGTTGCAACCTCATTTGGGCCCCCTGCTAAGAGGTAAAAGGTAAGCAAGAGGAAGAAGGTTGTGAGTACTTCAACGCGAGTGGCTTGCAAGGGCGCAACAGGGGGCATCAGCTGGGCCTAGGTCCTAGAGCACAAGGGTATTTTAACTTTGTCTAGGAGAACTTGTTAGACATTCTAAGGTTCCATTCTAGCCCCCCCAACCTTTGGAAATAGAGATTTCGAGCAGGAGGCTGACATATTTTACCACACGTAAAGTCTTGCTAGCAAGTCATGTTTTGTCATTTTGTCTCCTTTTTGCTCTTTCAAGGTCTAACTTGATTCACCTTCCAAGGCCTATTGGGAGTAGTGAAAATGGGGGAGATGCTCCAGTCCTGTGAAAATAAGAATGCCAGGCTAGTGGAGGACTTGGCTATCGCGACCGCCAAGGCTTTGGAAATGGAAGATAGGGCGTGAAATGCTAAAGCCGCCAAAAGGGATGTTGAAGAAGGTCAAGCTCATGAGGTGGCAAGTCATAAGGCTATTGAAGTTGAGCTTAGCAAAGTGGTCAAGGAGCTGTTCCAAATAAGGAACGATAGGGATGCAACACTCTAAGGCTTCGATTCAACGAGCCAAAAATTTAAAGCTACTGCAAAGTGGGTAGAAGCTGCTAAGGCGGAGCTTAAGGCAACCAAAAGAGAGGTTACCCTAAAGTAAGAAAAGGTCGGCCAAAGCTATTGAGTAGACCGTAAAGGTAGCAAAGGAGGCGGAATCTAAGACAAGCTCCCTCTTTTTGTACACTTTGTGGAAGCACCATCCAATCATGATTTTTTCCTTTTTAGAAACTGAAGGCCTTAGATGCTGTGAAGGCTTTAAAAAGAAGGCTACTAGAACTAGATCTTCCTACAAAGGTGCTGCATCTGCGAGTCGAGATCCTTCTACTGAGAGTGCCACTATCAAAGAGATCAGCCTGCAGGTCACGGAGCCTTCAGATGATCAGACAAGGAACATTTCGTCTACCCCAAGTGTTAAGCCCACCTTTCATTAGAGCCCAGTTTCTAAGAATTAGCCTTCCTGTAAATTAACTTTGTAATTTTGTGTTTCTTCTTTAAGCCTTGTATTTTAACATTGTACGTGATTCTAGATTTTGCATAGATTTACCTCACAGGAAAAGGTACCAAATAGTTCTATTCCCTTTCACTTTTTCTACGTTCACCATGTGAGATGTTCTCTGTAATTTATGCAAGTTGTTACGAATGATTTACTATAAAATAACAACTCAACATGTATTTGGGCAAATGAACGTTAGGTAGGTCAATCGACGTTAATAAGTAGCTGTTATAAGGGAAATTCAGCACTATAAAGTGGGCTGCCAGAAACCTAAGTCTAGTAAAAGGAACGAGTTTGTCAAATCGTATGGTCGTTGCACGAAAAGCTTCAGCTCACTAAAGATCTGAGCCAGCTGGTTGAACAAGCTCGAGGCATAAGCCAGCAACAGTCTCAATGCATGAGCTCTAGGAGGCCTCAGCTCAGAAGCTGGCAATTCGAGTAGATATAGCATTCAAGAGTCAATCATATAAATGTTTAAGATAGCGATCTCATACAAAGTGGTTGGCGACTCCTTTGAGTAGTGTTGGCAATTTTGTGCCAGAATTGAAATGACGCTAGCGATCCTGAGCTAGACTTAGAATGATGCTGGCGATCATGTGCCGGACTTGAAATGATTTTGCACTTGAACGGCTAGTGATCCTGTGCCTGAGTAGCTGCCTTGTGGCTAATCGGTTATCTCATAGCGGAATGGTCATCTTGTTTTTGGGTGGCTATCTTGTATACGGGTGGTAATTTTGTTACTGGGTGGCTATCTTGTAGCCAGGTGGTAATCTTGTTACCGAGTGGCTATCTTGTAGCTAGGTGGTAATCTTATTATCAGGTGGCTATCTTGTAGTCGGGTCAAGTCGTACACAACTAGACTTGATTAATTCCAAGAACAGCTTGCTTTCTTTCATGGTAATTTACTGTAAACTTCATGCAAAGATTAGTATAGAGATTCACAATATGTTTATTAATTTCCAAATCATTTTACAGAATTGAAAAATAGTTTCGATTATGGATGCCTATGCTTAGTTAAGGTCTTGCTAGGGAACCAGGGTTACCATCCTGAAGGCTCCACCATATACTCTCACAGGCGAACCCTCTTGATGAGGTCTTCTATGGCATCCCTGTGTGTCCAGCACTCTGACGTATGATGCTCGATGTCATTGTGATAGGCGCAAATTTTACTTCTGTTGCCTCTGAACTTGTTAGGAGTTATAAGGGGTGGAGGCTTCCCGAAGTCCTCTTTATCTTTTTCAAATGTGAAAATCTTATCTTGAGTGTCTGAGAGGACATAATAAGTTTTGAAGTGACCTTGATGTTGAGGTCATTCAGCCTTAGCATTTTTTGTAGTTTGGAAGTCAGGATCGCTAACCTAGTTTCTTTGCTTGTTATCATTGGAGACATTGCTCACATCTCCCTAATCGATCTCCTTCAAGCCAAAGGTCTCCTCCCACCTAATTTCTTTGGCAGCTCACTTGTAAAACTCTCCCAAGCTATTAACTAGGGATTTATAAATGCTTTCATATAGCTTCCCATCCTTGCATAGTCCTGCAGAGATCACTGTTAATATACTCACATCAGATAGTTTCTCCACGTTGTTAATCTCACTCCTAAAACAAGCAATGTAGTCTTTCAGTGGTTCACCCTCTCGTTGGAAGACTGTTACGAGATGGCAAGGTGGCGCGAGCTACCTTTTTAATGCCTTGTACTAGTTGAAGAATCTTTCTTGGAATTCTTTCCAACTACCAATGCTACGGGCTGGGAGATTCTTGAACTAAGTTCGGGGTATATCCCCGAGCGTAGTAGGAAGATTCAACACTTGACCAGTTGGCTAGTCATTTGGAGATCCATCTAGATATTGAATACATCCAGATGGTCATAAGGGTCACTATCCCTGTTGTATTACGAGATTGCGAGGACTTTTCATTTATGAGGGAAAGGTTACTTCTCTATCTCACTGGTGAATGGAGTCCTTTCCTTATAGCGGTCTTGGTTGTCTTGAGTTTGAGGGCATTCTTCTAATTACTTTACCCTCTAAAGGAGTTCTTGGACCATCGGATCATGTACTCCAGACTAATAGCCAGAAGATCATTGGCCCTTATTTTTCTCCTGATCGCAGGAATAATAACTTAGAATGAGTCCCTGGTTGGACCTGTCTAAGCCTCTTGAGCGATACGAGCTCTCGGGCTGTTGGTTGCCATAGCTCTTATGGAGCCATCAAATTTCTGACCTTTCCCGCAAACGAGAGGGATAAGCTGTATTAACACATTGGCCTCCTCTTGGTATTGCAACCTGAGCTCATTTTTGCACTCCCTGGACTTGTGCCTGAACTAGTGCTCTAACCATTTTGGCCATCTCTCTTACTATACTTTTAAGCGCTTCTTAACGCTGATGCCAAGTCTGAACTTTATCAACCTTATGAGCAATAGGCTAGTGGGAGGCTAATGGTGTCACATTATTGACAGTGTCCATCGCAGGAATAGCAAATATGCCTACAACCAAGAAGGTCGAAGCCCTTAGTGATAACTCCTATTGTTCTACATGATTTTCAGGTTAGTCAATGACAACATTAACCCTCCTGGTTGCTCTTCCTCTTACCATTATAGCTACTCAGCAAATCATAGCAACAGAGGGAAAATAGGATGAAAGTTTAGTCCTCTTTCTAGTACCAAAATGTTAACGGTAAAATCTAATTTTGTGGGACGGTAAAATCTAGTTTTGTGGACCCAGATCTTAGTCAACACCCAAAATGTGAGCTACAAGTGTGTAGGTGAATGAGCAAAATAGAGAGTGAGAAAGGAGAAGGACAGACACCAGGAGCATTTTCATTATGGCTCGGCTAAAGCCAGTTTGGATTCTATGTCCACATTGATTGTATTTGCCTTAAGCGGTGATTTCACTGTTCAGATGGGCAGGATTACAATACACAGATCTCTCCCTCTATATTTTGATAGAGCTTCTACATGTATTTTTCTGGAAATCCCCTTTTATAATGGACTAACCCCTATTTATAGAAGTAAAGGAGGTTACAACGGTAATTTCCTAATTTGTACATTAGTTACATTGTGTAGCTACTCTGTACAGATAACTTAGACTCTACTTTATAAGGTTTGCAGGCAGGTGTCTCCCTTTGGAGGTTGGTTTGCTGGCTAGGAAGATATGCTATTGACTACTGATTAGACCCAACTGTACCTTAGGACTGGAGGTCGCTCACTTGATCGGGGCATGAGTCCCATGATTTGTGGCACTACGAACTGATTCTAAGTTCAAGGTTATAGGGTAAGTATCTTAGACGCAGCTTGCTCCTCTTGACGACCTGAGGTCAAGTCCACCTAGTGAGTGCGGACTTCTGTCTCTAAGCTTGCCACATATCCTATACTTACGATCAGCGAGCCGACATCCCCTCTTTGCGATCTTAATACTTCTGAGTGATCTAGGGCTTTTCTCAGTTGAACTCGTCTTATTGGACCTACACCAGCCCATTTAACCAATAATGAAAACCATCCATAACAGATGGATTCAAGTAATGCATGATAAGATTCATTCAATAGAGAAAAATGACACATGGGAGCTAATTACTTTACCACCTGAGAAGAAGCCTATTAGAGTCAAAATAAGTGTACAAGACAAAGTATAAGCCTAAAGGTTAGATGGATCGCTTGAAGACAAGACTAGTTGTAAAAGGCTACAAATAGAAGCCTGAAATTGACTATTGTTAAGTATTTGCACTAATTTCCAGAATGGATTCTATTTAAATGATTGTAGCACTTACAGCTTAAAATTGATGGAAAATTCGTCAGATGGATGTGAACTCAACATTTCTTAATGACTTCTTAATGAGGAGGTTTATGTTAAGTAACCACATCGTTACATAAAGAAAGGAGGTGAGAAACAAGTTTACAAATTGAAGAAAGCATTGTATGGGTTGAAACAAGCACTTCATGCTTGGTATAGCCAGATTGATACATATTTGCTATAACAAGATTTCCAGAAATGTCCTTATGAACATACCCTATATATCAAGTCAAAACCTAATGGTGATCTCATTACTATTTGTATTTATATTGATGACTTGATATTTACAAGAAATTACAAAGAGATGTTTGATAAATTCAAGGATGCACTAACTAGTTAGTTTGAGATGACAAACATGGGATTGATGTCCTATTTTGTAGTCATTGAAGTGCAGCAGACTGATGATGGCATTTTTATTTCCCAATAAAAATATGCCAACGATATTTTAAAGCGTCTATAATAGAGTCACTCAAGCCTATCCGAACACCAGTTGCAGAATGGTTAGAGTTGAAAAAGAAAGAAAGCAGAAAACTAATAAATCCTACATATTTCAAAAGCCTACTTGGCATTCTAAGATATCTAACTTATACCATACCAGATATCATCTATGGTGTGAGGATTATTAATCGATTAATGGAAGAACCTTGCCAATCACATTTACAAGTAGCAAAACGAATTTTATGATATGTGAGTAGTGCCCATGATAATGGGATCTTTTGCTTCTACTATAATAATTTTAGTTTGGTGGGATACACAGATAGTGATTGGGCAGGTGATGTTGGAACTTGGAAAAGCACTTCTGAGTATACTTTCTTTCTTGGACAAGGATCTTTTTCATGATTCTCAAAGAAATAACAAGTTGTTATGTTTTCCACAACAAAAATAGAGTATATGGTCATAGATTCTGCAACATGTCAAGCAATTTAGCTTCGTAGGATGCTCGATGAGTCAACACATGAATAGGCAAGTCCCATGAAGATCATGTGTGATAATAAGTCAGCTATTACATTGGCCAAAAATACAATTTTCCATGGGAGAAGCAAGCATATTGGCATCAACTATCATTATATTTGTGAGTTAGTAAAAAATGGTGAAATTGAACTAAAATTTTGTAAGTTTGTAGATCAAGTTACAGATATTTTGACAAAACTATTAAAAATAGATGCGTTGAAGAAATTGAAGATAATAATTGGTGTTATTTCAAAATCAAATTTAAGGGAAGCTATTGAAAATAATCTAAATTTGATTTTGAAAAAAAAGGATAAAGGTCAAAGCCTTAAATTATGAAAACTGAAGCCTCAACTATAACAAGATAATGTTAGAGTTTGAGATAAGCTTGAAGTCTTTATTTTGGAATGCAACATATAAATCTTAATGAAAATAAGGTTGATATATTGGGATAAATCTTAAGTCTTTATTTTTAGAATGCAGTAGATAAAGCTTAGTGAAAATAATATTGATTTGTTAGGATAAAGTTGAAGTTTTTTTCTTATCTTATTAGTTTAGTTTTGCCTATAAATATAGCTTGTTTCAGGTTTTGTAATGCAATCAAAAAGTGAGAAAGAGAAATAAGCTAGCAAACTTGTGAATTAGATAAAGTGCTTCTTTGTGTATTAAGTTAAAATCATGATTAAAGAATTTCTCTTCTCTCATATTCTTCTCCAGAATTCTTCTTTTATTTTATTTTTTTTGGTTTTTAGTTCCAACAGAGCCGATGTCCTTATTTCCCTATGCAGTCATGTGAACCCTTTTCATTGGCCCCCCTTTTTTTTCTCTAGCTTAAGTTATTTTTTGAGATAAATTCGATTATCAAATTAAATGTGATATGATTTCTTACATTCATAACATAAAAGAGAATCTAAATTCAAAGTATCTCCTTTGATCACAGTCTTTTTCAAAGATTAAGGTTTTCTTTGACTTGCCTCAACAGTCTATGATATTTTTTTGTAACAAAGACAAGTTCTACTTGAATGGAGGTATCACCAGTCTCATCAAGACTCTTAATATCATCTTCCTCATCATGAAAGATAGCAGTTACCTTGAAAGTTAGAGACTTTTTTTTTCTTGTATTCTTCATTAGCCTTGGTGAACCTTTTTAACTCCAATTTATGTTCTTCAAAATTCCCAAATAGTTCTTAAAGAGTTAGTGCACCCAATTTTATTAATTCCTTGATTGCATTATTTTGAGTTGTCACTTAACCATCATTGACCTAAGGATCTTATGCACCAAATCTGCATTATCATAGATCTTGCCAAGAATGTTAAAATGGTTAACAATACAAGAAAAATGTTGTATCATATCTTTAATAAATTCACTATATTCCATTTTTAACAATTCATATTGATAAATGAGTGTGTGCACTTTGGAAGCTTTAACTTATATGGTACCCACATGTGCAACTTAAAAAGTATCTCATATTTCTTTAGCAATTTGATACTCTTTCATCGTTATTGGGCCAAAGAAAGTTGGATATAATCCACTTCACTTTCGAAGCAAAGAGATGTCTTTTCTTTTCAACTGCATTCCATTCATTCATTGGTTTTAAAATTTCAAATATATTTTCAATCTTTGTAAGAGGATTGTATCCATACTCTATTATGTCTTACATATTAATGTCAATTGCATCAAGAAAGCCCTTCATCTTTTACTTTCAATAGGTATAATGTTGCCCATTAAAACTTAGATATTTATATAAATGGAGACATTCCGGTAAAATACTAAAATTTAAAACCATCCAAGATCCATCTTAAGATCATTAGATCTTAACACAAGAGTCAAAACTTTGATGTCAATTGTAGTTTTAGGACTCAATCCAAGGCAGGGTGAATTGGATTTTAGTACTTTTTTAGATATTTTTAGAAAAATAATTTTAATTGTTGAGAAGTCAAAATGAACAACTTGGTGAAAGAAAATTGAATTATAGAAAATAGAGGAAAGATGGAAGAAAAACGCAAACACAATATTTATAGTAGTCCTCGAAAAGGATTTGTTTTAAGGAGTATGCCCATTACCCGCTAGAAGCCTTTACAAAATCTTGGGATACAACACATTCCCTTAAGATTCCTTACTCAATAACACTTCCTAGAGATATTTCTATATACCAATTACTTTGGGATACATAATCCAAACAATTTCTTTGGGATCACCTGAACTATTCCCAGAATACCTCACCACTATGAATTTAATAATTTCTCTGAAACTAAAATCAAGCTCTATCTCTCTCTTTCAATTCATGCTATGAAACCATACAATATACTCTTCTTTTTATATTAGGTTTTACTTGAAAGAGAAGTAGAGAATTCTTGTGAATTGAAAATATTATTTTAAAAAATATTTTTAATCTTGAATTAGAGCTAATTAATTATAATTATTAAGAGCTTGATATAATTAAAAAAAATCTTAAAACTCTCACATAATTCATAGACCTATACTATTAATATTCAAAAAATCTTTAAATAAAATCTGTGGAATTTTCAATCAATCTACAATAAAATCACAAATAATAAAATTGAAATATATTTATAATCACTAAAATACTTTCTAAATTTTTAAACAATTTTAATAAAAGGACTCAGTTAGCACTGATTTCTATGTTAATTCACTCATTAAAAGGGTGAAAATATGTTTCAAAAGTGTTATTAAAAGCTTCCAACTCAAAATTTTGTAATAAAAAAGTTAAAAATTGATCATTCGAGCTACCTGTTTGCAATCTACTTTTAATTTTACGCATGATGTACATGCTTATGGTTGTATCTTTTAGTTTCCATATTTTTCTTTTGGTAATCATAATTTTCTTTTCTTCTATTCTTTTTCTGCTTTTGTTTTATTAGAAAGGTGTCGCAATTTTACATAGGCTTGGAGAGCCTATACTCTCGTGTCAGATTATGTGCGAGGCTCGAAGCCCAACCCAAAAATTTGTTGGATCGTGGAGATCTGCTCGCAAAGTGTGAAAAGACCTCTATGACCAAGAGAGATCCCCTTTTCCTCGTGAACAAATATTAACCCACATAATTAAAAAAACAAATTACAACATGGGATATGAAAAATTTTAATTCATCGATTTCTACTTTAAAGTATTAAAAGGTCATAATTTATGATTTTATTAATTTTTTATCCACTTATTTGAATTTTTCTTCTAAAATCAAATAAATTTTATCATATATCAATTTAATGTTCATATTTATTTCCTTTTTAAATTGAAATTGAATCCTCAAATCTAATTTTTATCATTTCTTCCTTAATCTTAGATCCTAATACATCAGTATCACATTACATTTTTAAATTTTCATTTAACATTAGTTTCAATGTAAGGTAAAAATCATATTTAATATAATCTAATTATGTAACATGGGAATTGAATTAATGGATGTGAAGCTTACTTAGTACAGGAATTTAGAAGACAAATTTAAGGGGAGAATGCTAACGTATGTTTTTGTTGGCACATGGATTATATTCGTAGTGGTTATTTTTGAGCTTGTTGATTGAGTTTAGATTTTATTAAGAATGGTTTTTACCTTTAATAGTTAGATTATAATATGAATAGATTTTACTTTCCATTGAAATTAATATTGAATGAAAATTCAAAGATATGATATTGAGGTGTTAATGTTTGATATTAGAAAAAAAAATAGAATAAAAGATGGCAAAAATCTAGTTTTGAAAGCTCAATTTTAATTTAATGAAGAAAGAAAATGAACATATAATTGATGAGTAGATAATTGATATATGATAAAATCCGTTACATTTAGATAGAAAATTAACATAAGTAGATAAATTGTTAATAATGCAAATGTTAATAATGCAAATCATAAATTATCTCTTTTTGACATTTTGAATCACAGATAAGTAAATTTAAACTAAAATTATACTATGAATAAATAAAATGTATTTTCTTTAATTTTTAATGTGCAAATACTATAGCCTCTATCAAAAGATATGAGATTCACATTAGAGTTCAACTTCTTTGTAAAAAAAGAAATAATAAAAATAAAAGTGAGAAATAAAATATGGACACAAAACTGAGTTAAATTAAATATAAAAAATGTTTAAAATATATATAAAAAAAAGGCCAATAAAATTGGATGACAACAGATCATTACCTATTTTTCCCTTGTATCCCTCTATAATTATATTAAAAAAAAAGCGAATATTCGAATAGATTTATATATTAAAAAAATGTGATTATGTAATTAATTTATTTTCAAATATTTTAAATTTCTATTTATATGGATTTTTTTTATAATAATAGAAGTGATAAATTACTTAACACATATTTTATCACCAAATTTAATACATTCAAGACTGAATCCCAAAAAAAAAAACATTATAAATGTAATGGCACAATGAACTCATTGTATTCAAGAATGGCGGTCGGAGTCACTGCCCACTTTCAATCGGTTATTAACTATTACTAAAAAAGGAGTACAATAATATTTTACTTTGGCCCTTTTTGGCAAAGTATTACATTTATGATTCTCCATATGTTTTCAAGTGAAATTTGCCCACCTATTTCTCCCACATAATGTCACGTATTATTTCTTCCGCTATTTTTCATATACATATGCTATGATTAAAGTTAAACAAATTTCACATCATTTTAAAAAAATAATTTAATTCAAATTATATTATATATATAAATTATAATTTGATATATAATTAAAAAAATTTATATCGATTTGTATTCTTATAAGTTTTGTGAAAAAGAAAATGTATAGTTTTCATAATTTTTTTATAAAAAATTATAATTTTTGTATATTAAATAATAAAGTTATAATTTTTATATACTTATTTCATGCAAAAAAAATTTATATACGCTTATAATTTTTTATAATTACAAGGTCTTATATAAAAATTTATAATTTTTATGAATTTTATAAATTTTTATAAAAACTCTCAAAATTTTCCATGCATACTAAACCATTCCATAACCCTATATACATGGGAAAATGTCAAAAGTGTGTAGAACGTATAAGTATGCAAGCAACATTCTTCTCCCACGTATACATTCCATTTTTAGATGTATTTCCCTCTTAGGACACCCCAATGACCTCAACTGCTCATATGAAGGTCCCTTTTTATAATTCAACAATCCTTTCTTCCCCCTTGAAGAGCATTAAACTTGTTTGGCTTCAACTGTTCTTCTTAACATCTGAGTTCTACCAGAGAAATCAGAAAAGAAAATGGCACTACCAAAGCCAAAGGCAATTCATGAACATTATAGAAATTAAACACAAATGTAAGAATGCATTTCTTTCTAACAGGATCTTCAATCATTAACTTCAGTACATTACATTGACTAGGAACCACAACCAAGCACAGAATTAATGCCTAAACTAATACATATACTACAGTGCCACTCTTTAGCTTCACAATTCTTCTAAACATTTGTCATCTAATATGTATACATAGTTACATACTCATACGCCAAGAATTCAAAGAATAAAAAGACGCGAAATATCTCATTTCCCTTTTAAGACTATGACTAGTGCTCGCCACTGATGTAACTGTGCCCTTCACCCTGACTAGGACCAGAATTCTTGATAACTACAAGCTTTTGAAGCCCTTTTGGTTTGTGCTCTGTACCAGAGCTTGGACCAGAGTCCTTAACCACCGCTAGATGTTGAAGCTTTTTGAGCCTGTGGCCTACACCGTGGCTTTGCCCTGAGCTCTTCAAGGTCCTGAAGATCCCATTTACCTCCTTCATGACATTGTTATTAGACGGAAGACTCTGTAATAACGGTCGAGCTTCTGATACAGAAAGCATAAAAGAAAACAAGAAAGGAAGAAGAAAGAGGAAGAAGGCTACAGGCTTGAGTCTTCTAGCCATGTTGGATGTCGAGGCCTTTTTGATGAGTTTGAGAAGCGTATCTTAGATTTGGTTGTGTTGCTGAAGTGGCATCATGGAGGTCCTATTTATAATGAGTAATTATTGCGGCAAGAAAAAAAAAATGTTATTTATACAATCTATTTTTTCACGACTCCTTATATCCTGCACAACAATCTAATTTGTTCAAATTAGGATTAATGATGTTCAGTTTAAAACAAATTATGTTGCATGCATCAGATGTGAGAATTTGTGAAAAATGAATTATTGAAGTGGGATTACTCTTTAGTTCATACATTAGCCAAGGAAATTGGCAAAGCAGGTTCGTATATTGGAAAATGAAAAATCTGACAGCGATAGTTATTAGTTAATAATAAAGAGATGGGTTTGGACGACTAACATTGACATCTTAAAGAGGCGGAGTCAAATGGATAATGTCTCATGCAGCCTGCAACTTAGATTGAAATTCAAACGAAGGAAAGGTACTCAGTATCCTATTAAATAAATTTTACAAATCAAATTCTATTTCTATATATTGAAAAAGGTCATTTGACCTTAGAAGAATCAAGCATAGCAAATTCTTTTAATCTAATAAGTCACGAGATGGCTTTGAACCTAACCACAAAAAGGCCAAGTCTAGGCCTTGACCAATTGAATTTTAAGGTTAATAGATAAGTACAAGTATAAAAGTGTTTGTTTCAAATCCATCAGTTTTGATGTTATGGAAGATCTAGATAGCAATCAAGAGTTTCAGTTTCTTGCGGAAGTAAAATTCCTACTATCAGATTTCCATGTTAAAAAGTGAACAATTTTTCTCTGACGGGGTAATATAGTTTGCTCATATTTCAACATTTGAACTAGTCCCTAAACAATGTAGTTTAAAAAAGTGATTGAAATTTGGTTTACAGTGACAATTGTGGGACGGCAAGAAAGACAATGACAGGCGTAGAAGAGTAGAAGGGGTGGCCAGAGAACGGTCCAATTCACTTGGTTCATGCAAGTAAGCCAGTGGACCACATGGCATGCAATCAGTCCAGGTCTTCTGTATTGCTATGTAGATGCAAGTGATTTGTGACTTCTCACTACCTTTAACGCTGTTATTCCATCTGGATATCTCTCAATCTTTTCTTTCTTTCCTTTCTCTTATTTTTTTGTGGCTTCAAGAGATTGAGCAGCTCTGATTTTTTCTCCTTTTCTGCAGAATTGTCTATTTTGGCATGCACTACAACTTTTTCTTTTCAGTTTACTTCAGCCTAATCATCAAATCATCTCCGTGAAATTAGAACGGAGCATAACTTTATAGAGGGCCTACCCTACATACTCAAAAAGTGCCATTTCCAGATGAAAACTGCTAATTCTATCTCATCAATTCATAATTCATCTCATAATTGCACATATAGCATACCTGAGGCAAATTTATCTAATTCATTTCTAGTTTGATTCAAATTGTGCTTTATGTTCAGATGCAAAGAAAGTTGTAACGAAGAAGGTGTAACTAAAGTAATACTAATCCGTTGCAGCCAAGTATTAATAAAATCCATATCAGAATTTATTAATGCAGCCTCTTACCAACCAAGTAGAATTTAACGATTTGGTGTCATGTGGGGAATGAAGAAGGAATATTGGAATAGAATTACAAGGTTGAAACTCAGAAAAACTTACTCATTTTCAAGCACAGACCATATTTGGAAAAAAAAGGAAAAATGGTCACATTGTGAAATAACTAGGTGTGAACGAAAGTTCATTTTTCTGCCGAAAAAGAAAGAAATAGTGTTTTGCACATATATTTGTCAAACAAATCTTTAGAGATCCAGGCGGTGCAGAAATTTCATAATGAGAAGGTACAGATCAACTTACCGGAAGAAATGGCAACTTCTTCTTGGTGTCTGCATGCAATACATTCCACCTGCATGGTACTTGGGTTTGCATCAGTCAAAGATTGGCAAGGCTATCAAAAATCCCAATCATAGGCTAAAAATAGGGCCATGCAATTTAAGGCAAATTGATGAGGAATATTTGTTCTCTGAGAAAGTGCAAATGAAAACAATGTTTCCAACCAAAGCCCACTTTGGCCTCTTTCCTAAGCAACATCCTAACAGAAGGGGTTTTACCTAACAGTTTCTTTCATGAACTTCCATTTCATAGGATTT
>JANHAO010013663.1:0-15729 GCA_026873985.1 Saraca asoca
TTATATGATCATTATGTATATAAATTGATTGAGTTTTTGCAAAAATCAATAAATTCTTCTACCCTATTAAGAAAATTTATCTTAAATCCACTATGTCCCAAAAGAAGTACATCATACAACAACCTACAATGTACTAGAATTTCCATATTCATTAATCAAAATTAGTTGAAATTAGAGAAAATCATTACATATTTATAGAAATATATAGGAGAAAGTATTAAATAGTTCCATTATTATATTTTTCCTACTTAATAAAAATAAACAATAACCAAATCTATTTAGAGAATTAATAATTAATATCTACAATGCATTTACTAATTTCAAAAATTAACCAAATCAAAATATATATAACACCTAAAATAAAAATATATTCTAACTAAAAATAGACATAATTCCTAAAGTAATTTCAATAATACTATTAACTATGTCATCTAACTACTTAATCTTATAAAATTTAATTCAAAATATATATAATTTCTAAATATAATTTACCAGTTATAATTAGTCAATTCTAATTTAAACATACATGAAAACACAACTAATAATTAAAAACTAACTCCAACAACATGAAAATTATGAATAATTAACTAACTAATAATTAAAAATATATACTAACCTCAGTATCCAAGCAAGAAAAGTGACAAAAAAGTTGGTATAGAAACTGAAATCTAAAACAATAGAAAGCAAAATAAGATAAAATAATTAACCTATAAAACATATAATAATCAATAAATAATTGATAAAAATGTAAAATAAAGTAGTTAGAACAATTTAATTGGTTTAAATTTGTGGGAAAAAAAAGACCTTAAAAGCACAAAAATCAAGCTAGGAGAATAGGAAATAGCGCTAATGGGGGCACAAGAAGCAGAAGGAAAATAGAAATGAGTGATAGATCATGCACCTGATGATTTAAAAGTTTTTCAAATTTTCAATGGATTTTTCCATTGAAAATCCGCTAGAAATAGCGAGCAAATTTTTTAAAATTCATGTTCAATTTCTTATGGGTCTTAATGTACGATGAATTTTGTGATGGATTATTGCCGTTGGTAACTAGCAGCTTTTTCATTATTGATCAATTTTTTGACCAATTTTTTTGTCAAAAATCGTTTTATTTTCTGTAGTGAAGATCTTTGAATAGTTTTCCCATTTTGAGATAAAAACTAGGTGAAAGAAGTTTATTTATATTCCATGACATTATTAGTGTGAAGTATTTTCATTTTACAAGAAAATTGAGTGGCAATCATATTTGCAAACTTTAAGTATATAAAAGGCAACCTAAATTTATTATGCATAAGATAAATCCATGTAAATTGAGAATAATCATCCAAAAAATCACAAAGTAACATGAACCTCCCATAGTAACAAGAGGGTCCTAATTTAGAAATTGAAATTTAACCCAAACGAGCATGCCAAATATTAGATCAAATAGTTGTAGCAACAAATTTGGAAGGAAAATAAAGACAACTAAGCTTAAATAGTTGGCCAACTTTATGCCTGGTCCCAAGGATCTCCCATGTTTGTGAATCTTGTACAAAAATGTATGTCAACTCCGAGTTCACATAATTGACCAACAAATAAAAAGTTCAAGAAAACTTTTGGAACATGAAAAACATCATAGATAAACAATTTAGGTGTATTGACTATTCATATATTTTGGATATGGATAATTGAATTATCAGCAATATGAACAATTAGTGCAATAACATGTCGTGTTTTGGAAGTAAAAATAAAAGGAATCAGAGGTAGTATAGTTACAACAAGTAGAATAAAAAAAACTATAAGGGAGAAGTACTTGGTGTGACAAATAAGGTTTGCAAGGCAGATTTACAAGATTTTAACTGTAGTTATTACAAAAGAGCCTGAATATCACATATGGAGAATTTAGGAGAAATACTTTTAAAAGAACCTTCCGTACTAGCAGTAGTAGTACGAGAAGGTTGGGATGTAGTGGCTTGTCCAGAAAACTACTTAAACTGTAGTCGACGCCATTTAGAGATAACATAACCATATTTTTTGCAATGATTGAGATAATTCTTTCGAGAAGATTTAGATGAGTTCTAAGTGGTAGAACTAGATGAGGTCTGAATCTCAGTAGCAAGAACCACATTAGTAGAAGATGGTGATTGCTTAATCCAAAGAGTGTCTAGAAAAGTCTCCTCAAGAATCAAATTCTTAATTAGAGTATCAAGTTTAGGTAGATGACCACGACGAAACAAAGAACCATGAATAAACTCAAATTCATCTCTAAGTGTCATAAGCATATGCTAAATACGTTGTTGGTCCCAAAGATCAACATATACTTTAATAGCTTCAATTCTAGGCCAAATTGGATCACAAAAAGTTAATTGATCCCACAAGGCTTGTAATTCAGAAGTATAGGTATGAATCATTTATCCAAGCTATTGTTGTATACAATGAAGTCGAAGAAATAACTGAAATTAATAAATATCATCAAAGATGAAATAACGAGATTCTAAAAAATCTCATACCCTTTTTGTGGTGTCAAACTGGCGAAAATCCAATTTAATAACATTAGCACAGGTGTTTCAGAACCATGTCAAGATTTAATGATTCTTGCCATCCCATTTGTCCAATCGCTTAGTGAATTTTTCTTCATCTTCATCATCTATCTTTCTTTGTAGGTTTTGGAATTTCACCAATCAAAATTCTCCACAAAATCCTACATTTTAAGAAACTGCACATCATTTAAGCCCACAAATCATAATTTGAACCATCAAACATAACATCTATTGGCTTGGAAATATGCTTAATAGAGTGCATGATGCAAAGAAGATAAGAAAATCCAATAACCAAAGCAAAGTTCAGGAAAAAAAAGGCAAAAACTTTACTAAGAGTTGGAATTTCAAAAAATTAATTGCAAATTTGAATTCAGGAGGGTAAAAAAAAAAACCTTAAGAATCAATTTAATTTGAAAGAAAATCAGTTAAAAATTGATTGAATCGGTCGGTCAAAGTTCTGAACCGATTTGGTCAATTGGTCTGCTTAAAATGAACCATATCACAATGTAGAAGATGTAGATGCAATGGAAACAGTGAGAACACATTGTTTGAAGCTCTTGATACTAACATAATAGAATACAGAGTTGGAAATTACATAATAAAATAGAGAATTATATTCTATTATCTATTTGTACATAAATTATACAAGTTATTTATACACAAAAGTCTTATACTATATAAAGAAGATGGTTAATTAAAGAATTAATTCTAATGTTCTTAATATATTAAATTTAGAACTCTAATATAAGGGGAAATCGTGTTGACTGATACAATATATAATAAAAATAAATAAATCTAATATTCTAACATAAATCATAATTATGATTTCAATTTCAAAATGTAAAATTACAAAAAAAAAAAAAAGTTATATTATTATGTTATAAAATTGTAAAAAAAAAAAACTATTAAACAAGTTGGCATAATCACAATATTATAATTATAAACCGCAATTTAGAGACTTGCGCCTGAACCCCACAATCAGCAGGAAGAGTAGTATTTTTGAAGAAGAAATATATATAATTAGCTTTGGTCGTCCTAGTCACATAAAATTAGAGGCCATTTGGTAAAACCATAACAAATTTGTACAACAAAGACTTTGAAATGGACGACTGAAATGTACATGTAAAATGCTCGAACTCATAATGAATATTACTCCAAATTGACCACTAATACACACACACACACACACACACACACAGAGATATATATATATATATATATATATATATATATCATCCGCGTTTCTGGTCATACATGTGGAAATCGTGTCAATAATTAATTCTTGTTTATAAATTAATAAAACTATCAACATTTTCCATGCGTGTTTGGTCAAAATAAAACAAGATACAGCTCAACTGGATTAATTAATATGTTAGTTCTGATCATTATTTAAATAAAAAGATGACGAGGCCTTATTCTATATCTAAATATTTGTTATGATAAAAGAGCCAAAAAATTAACACGTAAGATGAGATACTTGACCATGAATTGACTTTCCAACTCACAAGTTGTCTACATAATTGGTCATATTTTTCTTGATTTCCCATTTACCTTTTTAGGGTTCCTTTGGGGCCATTGTCTTCATTTCCAAATTGGAGCTTTTTTTTTTTCTTTCATCTCCGTTCGTACAAGAGAAAAAAAAATTTAAACTATTTTTTCAATTTTTTTTATGTTAGGAGTCAGTGATAAGAAAGTTTTTCAATAGAAAATAAATTCGAATTTATAAAAAAGGACAGTGTATACGAAGAAAGTAACTTCCCCTTTTAAATAAAAGAAATTGTTTTCTCAAATCACCTTTTATATTACATAGGGTCTATTTATTTCAAAAAAAAAGAAATTTTACAGAAAGTGTTTTCCTAAGAAAATAAATTTTTATAAAATGAATTAATTTTTTATTATTTAGACAATATAAGAAAAAATACTTTCTCTTGTTTGGTACATAAAAATAAATTATTTTCTTTTATTAAAAAATATCATTATACATTCAAATTTTATATTTAAGATTAAACCACATTATAATTGTTTTATTATTAGATTTATTTCATTATAAAATTCAGAAAATTTTTACTAGTAAAAAAATCAAAAGTTAAATATATTTTGTAATAAAAACAACATTCAAAGAAGAATATTTAAATCCTTATTTTTTTTTCATTTTCACCAATATTTCTTCATTAAATTAATATATATTTAACTGATTTTAACCAAAATTGTTAATCACATTTATCAACTCTTTTAATTATTTAAATATTTTTTAATATAATTTTTAATATAATTATTTAATATCAATATTTGTAGAATTAGAATGAAAGAGAGAAGCTAACAAATAAGAGAGAAATAAAGAGTTGGGTAGGAAGGGAATAATAGAGAAAGAATAGTAGAGAGACACCTGAGAAAGAGATGAGAGAAAGAAAAAGATGATAGAGATAGAGGGATAAAAAGAAGGAAAGAGAAATAGAGAGCAAAAGAGAGAAAAATAAGAGAAAAAAAAAGGAGTAGAGAGAATTAGAATTTTTGATGCTCTTATTATAGAAATAATTTTCTTAATTATAATTTTGATAATAGAATTTAAATTATGAAAATTTTAATTATTTATTATATAATTAATTATGATGGATTAATTCTTTTACTTTAATTTTATTATCAACTTTATAGTCTTCTTTTAATTATGATGGATTAATGCTTTTACTTGAATTTTATAATATTTCAAAATAAGATGGAGTTGAATTGGCTATTTTAAATAATATATTTCAAATTAAATTACTTTGTTACTTCTTATCATTCTAATTAATTTTTAATTAGATCATTAATTATAGTTTAAGAGTTTGGCATTAAATCTTATATTTACTTTCTATTTTTATTTGGATGTTTCCAATCACTTTTTAGTTAAATCTCATTAACAATTGACACGTGAATAATTCTTTATTGATGTAATTTAACAAATATTATTAAAAATGCTACATATCACTTGCATTTGTATTTTCACTTTTAAATGACAAATAATAAATAGAAAATTATGACATTTTATAAAAAAAAAATTATGGTAGAAAATTTGAAATAAAATGCTCTCAATTCATAAATTGTTAAGATATTTTTGTTCATGCACATAAGTCAATTATTGATCAAACTTAACATAGAAATAATAAAAAATATCCAACTAGAAATAAAAATAAATATAAGTATTGAATTCTAAACTTTCAAACTATAAAGTATAGGACAAGGCAATCTACTCATAAGAGGAAATGAATTGGGTGTTTTCAAAACTCCCATAATTTTCAAAATTTTCTTTGAAAAACTTTTGATTTTAGGAAACTATGTAATGATCTTAATTCAAACAAACTCAAGATAATTCAATTAAGATGTTTGTGCATAAGATATAACAAATCAAAATACTTATGTAAAGTAACTCATTCAAATACATATAGGTAATGCATCAAGAAGTACATTCATACATAGATATCACTTCTTTGAAGCATTCCAACATCTAAGCAACAAGACAAACATTAAAGCTCAATATACCTAATAATTTTTCATCAACAAAAACAAAGTATGTCTATTTTTCAAATGTTCAATATCATGGATCCAAATGATCAACAATTTCAACAATGTCTCTCAAGCAATTTAAAGTTGTCAACCGTAGTTATTCATATAAGAGTAAGATAATCAACACAATATCAACTGCTAAATATAAAGAGAAGAGGAAAAGAGGAATCAAATTCAAGATTTATAGTAGTTCCCCCTTAAAGATCTATTTTAAGGTATAAATTCACTCTTCAAGCTTTTCAAGCTCAAGCTACTTCTTTGCTATCCATTCAAGTTTCAACTAGCACTTGTAAAAGCCTTACAATCTCTTTGCTCCTCCTTGAGCAAATCTTCTATTTACAAAGGATACCTCACCCTTTCTAAGAAATCCTAAAGGATACCTCACCCTCTGTATTTTCCAAAGGAATACCCTACCCTCTTCACAAATCCAAAGAAATTTATCACCCTTTATCACTTACAGATGATAAACAATTTAAGCAAACTCTCTAAAATAGTAGATGAAACAAATAAAGCATTTAAAATAGAAAAAGTTCACAATGAAAAACTCAAATCTTGATTTTAATTAAAGAAAGAGAAATAAATGTTAAAACATCAAGCTCAACTTTTCTGTATATTGTATTTGATGATTGTTGGCCTATATAAAAAGCCCATAATAATTTTATAGCCGTTTGTGACACATTTAGATAAAAACCAACTATTATAATTTAAACCAGAATAGAGAAAACGATTCTCGTAAATTTAGGAGTACTAGAATCAATTCTAGTAAAAATGTCAGTTTTCTGTTTGATAGGAATTGGTTTTGGAATTGATTCTTAAAGACAGGATTGTATACTCAATTTTAAAAAGTCATAACTTCTTTGTTTTGAGCAAAGAACCTATCATTGAAAAATTATTTGAGTTTACTTTCAAATGGAACTAGTTTCATTCTCATATTAGAAGTATTTCTTGAGATATTATAAAAATAATGCATAAATATCATAAAGATTTGATTGTAAAAGTCTAATTTTTTCTACTCAAATTGAAAATATTACAACTGTTTCATATCTTAATCATTTTAAGTAAATGAGCTATACATGAAAAGTTCATTGAGTCTATTATCACATGAAACAAATTTCATGATTATCATATAAGTTGTTTGTGAGATATGATTAAAAGAGTGACTAAAGGTAAAAAATGAAAAGACCAAAACTCATATCTCATTTATTTCGGAACTATCATCAAGATTATCTTGCAAAAACATATTTGTGAACTATTTTTAAAAAAAAAAAAAACATTTTGATCAAGATCTTAAAAACACAAAACACATTGGAGCTCTTTCTTATGAAAGATTTTATTTTATAAGAAAATACAGAGAGAAGTCCTTTACACATTCTAAGTTTTTACACTGATGTCAAATCATCCCCATGTAATCCAACATGAAAGGCTCGTAGAGAGAGAGAGAGAATCTTGAAGTCAGTGGGAGTACCTTGATATCAAATGAAATTTGAGACTATATCCAAAAAGAACTTGCTTGCATGTATACTTATTTGTCCGAAAATATGCATAACAAAGGGGTGAAGATTTTATTAAGACTTCTTTTACACATATAATATTTAAATTTTGAAAATATTCATAATAAATGAGTGAAAATTTTATTAAGACCTCTTTTATATATATATATATATATAATATTTGACTTTTGAAATAATTTTATCAAGCACATTTTCTGTTAACAATAATAAATTTAACATAAATGTCTGCCTGTTCTCTGGAAATAGTATAACAGCTGAGAAAGTTCTTAATATATGTAGAGTGAATTCAGAAGTTATAACTAATATATCGGTACTAAGCTTAGTTCTTATTTAGATTATAAATATATTTATTATTTTATTATTTTTAATATAAATATTTTTCTTTTAAAACAAGAAAATATAATTATTATACAAAAGAATATCTCTTGATTTTATTTATATTGATGAATTTTTTTAATATATGTATAAATATTTAATTTGATATCCATGGAGTTTAAAGGATATAAAGTCTATCAAGTCCAAAGATTTCTGAGACAATCTAAAAAAGATTTTTATTAAAAGAAATTTCATTTGTTTTTCATATCATATTTTGATGTTCAAGTGAAATTCGTTCTGCTATATTTATCTTTTCATTATTTTTCATTTTGATTTAATAAATTGAGTAAATATTTGATTTAATTGACTTAAATTAAAATATCAATGTTTTCATTATTTTTCATTATTGATTTAATAAATTGAGTAAATATTTCATTTAATTGACTTAAATTAAAATATTAGATTATAAAATTGAAAAAAAACTAATATTTGACAAATGAAATTAAAAAATCAATATCTTTTAACAATAAAACGTTAAATCACTTGTTTCCTTTCCTTAAGAGTTGCTTGGTAATTAATTAAAGTATCCGACAATAACTAAAATCTAGCTATATAATATTTATTTCTTGACTTAAAAGTGAGTAAATATTCTTGACCAAAATCTAACTAAAATCTAGATATATCATGGCAAAGTTTTTGTCAATTTGACCGAGTTGATCAAATTTTTTAAAATTTTTTTTTCTATTTCTATAACTTTGAATTCATATTTAACATTCTCACCAATCGTCGACAGCTATGAATAATATAAATTAGTTAAATTAGTTATCTTCATAACAATTATAATTTTATACTCACTGAGTATCCATAACTCTATTCCTCCGAAGTTTTCTAAAAATTAAATCCTAAAAACTCAAATTTATTCTACAACTAATCAAACAAGAAATACAGACTTTTTGAGGATTCCATAAATTTACATAATTTATTTCTACTATATCTAGATACTTCGTTTCTCAAGATTTATTGTTTCGAGAGACTCGAAATGTTTAAATTCACCTTTTCAGATTTTTTAAAAAGTCATTTTATTATTAAAATTAAGTTTAGTAAATTTGGGATATTACAAATAGTTATAAAAATTTAAGATAATAAAAACATATTTTGTTTATTCAATATTATATACAGAGAGTGCAACAAAAAATAACATCCACTTCTTTGAAAAAAGAAGGCATTTTCCCTATTACTATAGCACCGTGCTTTATTTTGGTCCTTTTCAATTTGATACCAAAATCTTGTTGATTCACTAAGTATAATCTAGGTTATAAATTTTTGAATGCAAAAGTCACTATTCATTTTATTGTTCAATGATGAATCCACTTGATTTTCTTATGTTTTTAGAACTTGAATCTTTTATTTCTAACTTAATCTATAGAGTGAAACCATAATCTAATAGTGGTTGATTATTTAATGAAAGAAAAACCTTCAAAAATTCAAGAAGCTAACATGCTCTTCTTTCTTATTCTTAAAGAGCATTGAAGATCTTTGTTAGATTAGGGGTAATCTCTTGTTTCCAATCTTTGGTGAGTGATTCTTACCTTCTTATTAATTAAAATGTGAATATTTCATTGTAATCCACTGAATATTGGTGTAAGTTGAAAAAAATGGATATTTGTGATTGTATAGTAAAGTTTGAGTTTGATAGCGTTTGTTAATATAAAAATTGGTTTCATGTTTGAAAAAGCTAGAATTTATGCTTGTTTAAGCTTTTGAAATAATAATATGTTGAACCTATATAATTTGGTGCAAATTGAATAATTTTTCCCCTATTTTGTCTACTATTCTTTTGCAAACCTGAGCTTATAAGTCAAATCGCACTATTTTACACTAACCCTGCAATCATACTCATAAAAATTGAGCTACGTTATGCCTTGCGATCTGAATAAAAAATATAACTGATTTTTTGCAATTCAAATCAACCTTTCTTATCCTATTTTTCTATTCTAATCGTAATTCTAATCATGTAGTTATTTTGGACTTCCTAAAATGTTGCAATTTTTGGCAAGCAGACTTGCATTTTTGTACTAAATCCTTGCGAGTTGGATCAAACCCTCCTTATTTGACCCTCGCAATTCTGATCATGAATTTGGCCATAGCTCAACAACAATCGTGCTCGTAATTTTGATTATATCTCTAGATTTCTATACCCTAATTAGCTTAAATTCAGGTTTCTCTCAGAAAACTCTCATCTTCTTGAGCTAACCTCATATATATCTCAACCAATTACCAATATGGTTGTCAATAAGTTTTGAATGAGCAAATTATGAGCTAATATCAATCAATCTACTAATTGTGTGTATATGTATATTGAGGATATAGCAATAATTCTAATAGTTATAGTGATAATGTGACAAAGAATATGTTATGTAATTGTTATGAGATATGATACTATTTGAAACCTTGAAATTTCCCATGACACATGGGATGATGAATGATGTTATTAAGATGTGATTGATGCGATGAAATGGGGCATATGCATCAAATCCCATATCTGCACATTCTATTATGGTGCGAGGAATAAGGCAGATATAGAATGATAAAGCTAGGTTTCTGTGGGATAAGGCTAAGTGTTATTATTTATTTTACTCATTATTTGAATTGTTGTTTTGAGAAATATTGAATGAGTTATTAAGTGACTTGACTTATGATGATGGATGATGATGGCTTGAAGCCATGACTTATGACTTGATTAATATGCCTGGTATGAAATACGATTATATGGCTATGATGTACATTTGTATTGTCCTTATTGAGAAATTCATAAGTTAGGTATAAATTTATCTCACTAGGCCCCAATCTCACTCTTATGTGAACTATTTTTTTATATTCTTATGAAATCGTAGTCATTCTTTCTCTAAAAAGTAAGAATGAATAACAACCAAATGGAGATCACTGCCAATGTTTTCACCACTACCATTGAGAGTCCTCTAGGAGTATATCATATTAAGATCCATTATATCATCATTTTAAATCTAACTGCCGCAAAGTGTTACATGAGGTGGAGATTATTCCATTGGAGCCCCTGAATGTCCTCTTGATGATGGCCATGGGGTGGTTTGACCCTTAGGGTTTAATCATCTATTTATAAATATTTTGCTAACCTTTTTGAAAATCTGTGAATGGCCACAAGGCACCCCAAGGACTTTGTTAGTTTAACCTATACTTGGTTTCATGATAAGACATAGATTAATTTAACTTTTTGGCTGCGTTGCCCTTGAGGAGTTATCAAGGATAAAGTACTTTTTTCCTCTAAATTGGTTAGTAGTTGTTATATGTGAAGACCGGTTTGACCAGAACAGACTTGTGAGCAACCCGAGAGCGATAAAAGGACTAGCTCGAAGAGCATCCAGATTGCCTCATCATCAGGTCGCATTACGAGAAGACCTCATTAGCTAGGGCTCGTGCATGAGAGAGCGAGCTCGACCTCTTCGTTCTGAAGAACAGGCACGTCCATAGACTAAACGACCTGGCTAACAAAGTGTGATCAGCGACCTAAGAGCTCGCCAGACAGAAGACCAAGTCATACCCTACCCCAAAGGGCAAATGGGACCCACCTATAGAAGACAATCTACAGTAGCCAAAAAATGAGATTTGGTCTGTATATTCTAACTTATACATTAAATGTTAATGTAACATACTTACTGCATATGTAATTATCATTTTAACCTCCTCTCCTCTATAAATATAAGGGAGGAACTTTCTGTAAAAGGAGAGATCACCAGGGATACAGGTAGAAACTCTGCCAAAATTGAGAAGAGAACTTGAATGTTGTAACTTTGTAAAAACACCATCACGATAACATGCTACCGTGGACGTAGGATCCGATGATACCTGGATTTGACTGAACCATGTTAAACGTTGTGTCTCCCTTTTTGCTCTTCCCTTCATCTTTGTTTATTTTGCTATTTTGCCGTGCTTGAATTGGACAAAGGTTAGAGATCTCGTAAGAATCCCTTGTAGGCCGGAGTTTGGACCATTACTAAAATTCAACGTTAACATTTTTGATGCCGTCTGTGGGGATCTCACCTGTTCTAGTTTGTTTCCTGCTGTAATGGCCAAGGGAAGAGCCACCAGAGCCTTAAATGTGCAGCCCCATCCTTCGGATGGTCATGTCTCGACAACGGATTCGTCCACTACTCCTGTTATTAGGGCAACCATTGGTGTCCCTCCATCCAACTCAATACAACTAGCTCTTGCCACCAACGACACCGATGGACCACAAACCTGGCTCCAGCGTCAAGAGAAACTTGAACACATAATGGGAGAGTTAGCTAAAACAGTCATGATGTTAATGCAAGCACAAGACCAAAATGTGCAAGGGTGAGCTAAGACCACCGTACTTGAGGTTAAGTGTTTTGGTGAAGCTAACTAGGAGCAAACTTCGCATCGCCATCCATATGACCAGAACACTGAACCAAGCCACCAAGTCTCTAGCCAAAGACTGGAGGGCTTGGATGTTTTAGTGGAAGATTTCCTTCAGAGAGTTAAACATTTAGAAGAGCACCCTCAGAGTCAAAATGACCAAGGTTGCTTTAGGGAGCAAACCCTATTTTCTAGAGAGATTATGGAGGAACCCCTCCCATGCAAGCTCAAAGTCCCACCCATTCCGTTATTTGACGGAGACAATGACTCGCACAACCATTTGGACCTGTTTGACATCCAGATAGACCTTCAAGCCTGTAACCCGTTGATCAAGTGTCGCGTCTTCCCCTTGAATGTGGTTTAGGAACCTCCCAGCTCGTACCATCAATAGTTGGGAGGAACACCGAGAAAAGTTCATTGATCAGTATTAAGCACTGTGGAGACAACTCACACCCTCGTGCCATCTTGCCATGGTCTTCCAAGGCAAGCAGGAAATGTTGAAAGACTATATCGCCTGCTTCAAGCGTAAGGTCAACAATATTGAGAAGCCCTCGGATGAGGCTATCCTAACTGCTATCTTAATGGGACTCCACAGAGATGGAAAGCTATTTAAGAGTTTGTATAAATCCCTAGTTAGCAACCTGGGTGAGTTCTATGAACGGGCCACGAAACAAATCAGATGGAAAGAGACTTTCGATCCATAGAAAATCGAAACGAGTAGCTCAGCTCAGAGCAAGAAGAGGAGTAACTGTGGGAACTGGAATGATAGCCCCGAGTGTCAGCTCGCTAAGAAGAGCAAGGATGAATGACCCCCATTCTCAAGTCATCACAGCACCTACAGCATCCTGTCAGATGCTCAAGACAAGATCTTTACAATGGAAAGGGACAAAGAAGACTTCGGAAGGCCTCCACCCGTGAAGACTCCCAACAAGTCTAGACTTAACCGAGGGAAGTTCTGCGCGTACCACTATGAGTTTAGGCACATCACCTCAGAGTGCTGGACACTAAGAGACGCCATAAAGGATCTCATCAAAAGAGGTCATTTACATGACTACGTTGTGCAGCCTTCTAGGTAGTGGCTTGGACCACCTCGGCAGGACCCCAAGCAAGAGTAATCTCCTACTACCAGGATGATCTTTTAAACTCTTGTACTCTTTTATAAATTATGTAAACATTTTGAATACGATTGCTAATTTTTAATTTTTCTTCAAATAGGTGATTCGCCTAATGGTCACTCCCTTTATTTGGGCACAAGATCGATCACCTCTTTATTTGAGCACAAGATTGTCCCAGCCACAAGATCGGCCACCCTTTTTATTTGGGCACAAGATCGCCCTGACCACAAGATCAATCACCTCTTTATTTAGGCACAAGATTGCCCCAACCACAAGATCGACCACCCTTTTATTTGGGCACAAGATTGCCCCGACCATAAGATTGGTTACCCTTTTATTTAGGTACAAGTTTACCCCGGTAACAAGATCGGCTAACTCTAATTTCGCAGCTCTCATGCGAACTTAATTATGTCGCAGCTCTTATGTGAACTTATTCATTTGGCCACGAGATCAGCCTGAGCATAAGAACGCTCACTTTCTAATTTTGCAGTTCTCATGCGAACTCAATTATTTCATAGCTTTCATGCAAACTTATCTTATTATTTATGATTCTCACACTAACTTGTCTATTTATTTGGCCACAAGATTGGTCCGAGCATGAGATCGCTCTAGCCTGTAACTCATGCTATCTTCTAATTATGCATAGGTTGCACAGATTGTTCAAACCAAAATGTTTATATGAGAAACAAAAACAACAAACAAAAATTACAGAAAGAAGCTAAAGCTTTATTCATTAAAAGTCTTTAACAAGGCAGATATACATCAAAAAGCCCTGAATGTAGGCTAAGCAAGATACAAAAGGGAAAACCTATGACTAAGAAGAGAGACCGGCCACAAAGGACCATACTCTGGCTTACCAAAGCCCATGTGCTACCAACGTGTTCAAAATTCCCTTTCAATGCACAATCAGCGGCAGCACTGCAGCTCTTTATATCTCCGGCCCCCAGCTCCTCAAGAAGAAAGCACATTAGGAAGCATTAGGAGGTTGGTTGGCCAAAAAATTACCTCACAGTAGGGCCGAGAGGATGCAATTCAAGATCCATATGAGATCTCTCCCTGTTAGCAGGGAAGCCGAACCTTCCAGGTTCTTTATGCAGCAGACCATACATGCCTCTATAGAAGGCCAGAAGGCTAAAAACGATGGTGGTTTGTCAGGAAACTCCATGGTTTGCTCAGTTCAGTGATAGAAGGGACTACCTTTCCTTTATTTATAGAGCCAGGGTCGGCTCCATCGAAGGATCCAAATTCATTCCCCCAACCATCATCATTTATGGCCTCGAAAAAGGCTGAGTTTGACTCAATAATAACTGCCAGACACGTGTCGTAAGAGACATGGCCTAGTGTAGATGAAATGATAGTCTCGAGAAAAGGCTTTAACTGATCGAAATCGAAGAGTTTCAGCTCCCAGCCCGCAAAGTGAGCTGAGAGTTGAAGGGCTTATATTATATGTGAAGGCTGGTTCGAACCTGAACAGACCTGTGAGCAGCTTGAGAGTGACAAAAAGATTGGCTCAAAGAGCATATAGATCGCCTCATCATCAGGTCACATCGTGAAATGACCTCATTAACCCAGGCTCGTGCACGAGAGAGCGAGCTCAACCTCTCCATTCTGAAGAACGGGCACGTCCATAGACTAAACGACCTGTCTAATAAAGTGTGATCAGTGACTTGAGAGCTCGCCAGATAGAAGACCAAGTCAAAAGACTAAGATTTGATTACCAAATCGATTCATTAGTTGTAACCACTCTGAATCGATCCAGGAATCAATTCACCAACTGAAAGTTATTTATTCTATTACAGTCGATTACAACAATTATAAAAGCCCAACTGCCTTCAATTTTCTAATAGTTTTTCACAATTTTCTTCATCCTTCAAGTGTGAAACTTGATGCACGACTGTCGACACCGAATCAAATTAGATATTTATAAAACTGGGTTACCTAACTACTTGTAGCATATGGCAACACCGGTTCAAACCCAAAGATCATTTGTGGATATTATCAACCAGATTAGGAGATGTAAATGGGGGTTGGCAGAAAACTACACTAGCATAAACTACACTAACATGCAACCATATGCAGAAATGAAAATGCAAATAGTTAAACTAACCAGTCAAGGGAATCAACTTGAGAATAATGAATCCTTGATCATTAAATGTTCATCCAATTGTTGAAAATCATAACAACAAGTCTTGGAATGATTAATGAATCCATCCTAAGCAGTCAAGATTCATCCAAGCAAACAACACATTAAAAGCTCAATGCATTGGCTAGTTTTCCTATCCTCTTCCTAATATTGATCATTAAGCAACAATCATA